>PVIY010018625.1:21428-47324 GCA_004026745.1 Myrmecophaga tridactyla
TTTTTTACATGGACAGGCACCAGAAATCGAACCTGGGTCCTCAGGCACAGCAGGCAAGCGTTCTTACCTGCTGAGCCACCGTGGCCTGCCCCTGTCACTCACTTTAAAGGTAAAAGCTCAGCTGCCAACTTCAACCTCACTGGTGCCCGTGAACTAGGCAGGCAGCTCTGACCCAGCTGGACAGTGACAGCCTCTTTGGCTGCATGACCAGAAAATACGTCATCATGAAATAATTCCCATTGGACTGAAGACCTAAAGGTGAAGGCAAAATTATAAAGCTTTTAAGAGGAGAATATAGGCAAATATCCTCATGACTTTGAGGTAAGGAGGGTAAGAAAAAAGCACTCAGCATCAAGAAAAAGGCTGCCAGATTTAACTACCCTGGAACATTTCTTCATCAAAACACCACAGGAGAGTGAAAAGATAAATCACAGCTTAAGAGAAGATGTTTGCTGCACATGAGTAAACACAGGATTAGTATCCAGACTATACAAAGAACTCCTATAATAAGAAAAAGAACAAACAGCCCAGTTTTTGAAATATGCAAAATTCTTGAACTGGTGCTTCACATAAAAGAAGCCCAAAAACCATGTATATGAAAATATACTCAACCTCACTAGTAATCAGAGAAATACAAATTAAAACCACAATGAGATGCCTTAATATCCTCATAAGTTGGTAAATATTAAAGAGTCTGAAAATAGTTGATGTCTATGTTTTGGTAAATGCGAAACATCAGCTATACTCTGTCTTAGTTTCCCAGCTGCTATGACAAAAACCACATGGTAGGTTGGCTTAGCAGCAGGAGTTTATTGGCACGTGGTTTCAGAGACGGGAAGGTGGATCTCATTGTGACTGCCAGCCATCCTTGGGGGTCATTGGCTTTTCCGTCACAGTGATGTCTTCTCCTCTCTCTTCCAGGTTCTGTCAACTTCCAGCTTCTGTTCCTCCACGTGGTTTTCTCTTTATAAAGCTACCAGTAGTAGGAGGAAAGGTCCGTCTTCACTGAGTTGGCCACACCTTAACTGAAAACATCTTCCAAAGTTCCTATTCACAATAGGTCCACACCTGTGGACCAGGAGGTAGGAGCTGAACATACTTTTCATGGGGGACATGATTCAATCCCCACACACGCATTTACTACTGGTGGGAAGGTAAATGAGAACCATCACTGGAACACAGACTAGAGTTATCTAGTAAATTGGAAGATATGTATACCATATGATCTGGTTATTCCATGCCTAGATTTATTCCCTAGAGACAATTATGCAAGATAATGCATGTCCAAGTATGTTTATAGCAGTATGGTTTGTAACTTCCCCAAACTGGAAAGAATCAATGCCCATTCACAGAGAAATGGACAAATAACAGTATACTCGATGGAGTAGTACACAACTTTGACAATTAATGAACTCATGAACCCAATGCTCAGTCCCTTATCTTATTCAACATTTATTATACTTCTTTATTCTAGGCACTAGGCTAGAATCCAGAAAGTCAACATAAAACAAAACAGACCCTCTCCTGGAGGGATTCTCAGGAAAAATCAAGGAAAGCAATATTTACAATTTAATATGATAAGTTAATGAAGCACTACACTTGTAGAGTGCTTTATAGATTTATCACATCTATAAATCTTTTCTTCCCTTTCTGGGTAAAAAAAAAAAGTCTCCTTCCTTTTCCCTTTCAAATTAAAACAGAACCAAACAGAGGAGTTTGCTGGAGTTTATTAGAAAAGGAAAATGTGAAAATACAACACCAAAAGAAAATCTTAGTAGTTGATTCCCATGGACTCTCAGTAATTTTTACGCTGTCCTGTGATCAGATATTGCTTTGCTTTTAATCTTATGGGCTCTGCAAATTGCGAATCTAATCAGGTCTCTTTTATGAATCGGCTTCTAGATGATTAGAATCAAATTTGAGTCCACCTCACAAGCATTGTTTATGCATTTATTTATAAACTTTATTCCTTGACTGTTATTTTTCCCTTTTCCTTCTCATCTGCTTCTAATTTATCGTATTGCATCTTATTGCTCGTATTTTATGTGTTAAAGCTAGAAAAAGTCTATTCTGGAATAAGCTAAGGAATGGATGAAAGGCTAGGCTAGGCTAGGCTGGAATATTGTCTCATTCTCCTTCATCAACAGCAAGGCCTTTCATGGAACCGACTGTGTATTACTCATCTTTGTCCCCCTGCATAATGCCAGGCTCACAGCAGGTGCTTTAGTCTGTGTTCCCTAAATTATGCTGCAGGATAAACAAGTTCAAAATCTCACCAAGTTACAATGGCAGATATGTATTTGTTGCTCATCTTGTATGAGGTCTGCATATCAGGTGGGCATGGTTCAGTGGTTCCATCTGATGTTTAGCTCTGGCATAAAGGGTGAAGGAGTAGCCATTATTTAAGACAAGTCCCAGCAGAGGGGCTATCCACCTGGCAGAGGACTGGAGCAAGAGGGTTCCAGCCATGCCCATGCACTGGCATTTAAAGCATCTGTTCAGTTGTGGCAGGAGTCATGCCTGGTCACTTCCATTGGCAAAGCAGGTAAAGGGCAGGTAAAGGCGAACAAATAGTGCCATCTACCACTGTTGTCAGTATTCAGTAAATGTTGGCTAAATGAGGATTGTGATCTCTGTAGGAAACCATGAATATCATGCAATGAGAGGTCTGGCCTTTGCCATAAGCCCCTGGGAGGAGATCTCTAAGGTCTTGGAATGTGTGACTCTGTCTAGCTGTGCACCTTGACCACTGGACAACCTGACAACATGATTTGTAACGAGGACTCTGGGCCATGGAGTGTCCACTCTACCTCAAGAGGGGCTGAAGACTGAAGTTCAGCCATGTGGGATCAGCTTGACTTCTGCAGGGGATGGAGAAAACAGCTAGCCATGCAGGCAATCAGCCACAGCGCCCCTATAAGAACTGTGGGTCCCTCTCTTTGGTTGACAATACTCCATGTTTTGTCCCACATAATTGTCAGGAGGTCAGGAGGAGTTAGCGCTTCCCATGACTCCACCAGGAGAAGAGCCTGGAATCTCCATATTTGGAATGTTCTGGACTCAATCCCAAGTACCTCTTCCTTCAGCTGATTTTAAACAGTATCCTTTCCTGGCAATAAGCCGTAATTGTGAGGGTAACACCTTTCAGTGAGTTCTGTGAGTCTTTCTAGGGAATATTAAACCTGCAGGTGGTCTTAGGGACCCCCAAACTTGCAATTGATGTCAGAATTAGTGTGATCTCAAATCTGCACAATCATGATGGTGGTCATTTAGCTACAATGCCTGGTGTGGTTCCTGGGTCATGAGCCATGGCTCCCAGGTGAATAATCCTCACAGATGTGCTCAAGGAAGGGAAGGTGTGGATGAGGCTGATTCTGGCTGGTAGAGCAAAGTAGCTCCTCTATCCTTTCATAGCCCAACAAGCAGCAGAAACATGGAGGGTTTGTAGGCTCATCCAGTCTTCATCTCTTAGATGAAGAATCACCTGGGAGCTTGTTTAAAACCAGAGAGTTGCTCTGAGATAGACTTCCAGGCCAAGCACATATGCTGATAAGCTCCCCATGTGTAGTGTGGGAAACGCTCTTCTATAGCAAGCCATAAACCTGGCCTCGGGTAGTACAAACATCTTGTTAGGTCCCTGCTAGTCTTGACCCCTGAGAACAAATGATTTTATCTCCTTCAGCCCTCACTGCCTTCTGCTGTGAGGAGGTCTGTGAGGAAGAGTCAGTTGCCCACACAACTGCACTCTCTTGTAAGGTCTGTATTCAGGTCATCTTGTTTGCTTTTGGGCCCCCAGTACCAACCCAGCCATTAGAGCACATACTCACTACATGTATTAATCAATCCCCTTAGTGATTCCTACAGATCAGGGCATAAGTTCCCCAACCTCAGCATGCAGCAGATCCTCTGCAGGGCTTGTTAACTGATTGCTGGACCCCACCCAGAGGTTCTCAGCCATCAGGCCAGTGAGGTCCCATGAATCTGCATTTCCCAGTGTCGCAGGAGACAGGCCCTACATTCAAGTCCTTCACTTCAGCCTCTGTCTATGAGAGTAGAATTATAAGACCTGCTCAGAAAGTTTGACAATAGTTTTTAGAATGGTCAATCTCTTTAACTACTTAATCACATCAGTCCAGAAAACCAGGTGGGGCAAACTCTATCTTCAGTACCATATTAAT
Organism: Myrmecophaga tridactyla; assembly: GCA_004026745.1. Classification (NCBI taxonomy): domain Eukaryota; kingdom Metazoa; phylum Chordata; class Mammalia; order Pilosa; family Myrmecophagidae; genus Myrmecophaga; species Myrmecophaga tridactyla. The sequence goes on from PVIY010018625.1 coordinate 25,607, forward strand.
GAATTCACTTTAGCCTCTACAACCCTGGAGGGTGGGATCTTTGTTTGGGCTCTGCTGTACCCCAGTGCCCGTAGCCTGGACCCACAATAGCCCTAGAATTGTCTGCTGACTGAACGGATGAGTGAGCCCAGCAGTGTGCTGCCATCTTCACCCATCACTGGCCTTGGGGCCTGTGGCCTGTGGCTCCTGTCTCCAGTGACCCTGGCTGGCATGGCTCATGGTCCTTTCTCCTGGCAGCAGGATGGAGGGAATCTCCAGCTCTCACATGGCATGGCCTGGCATAGGGCTCCCTGGGGCAACAAGCTGCCCAACCTCTATCATGGATCAGATAAAAAATCTTCTCCAGCTCTCCAGCCTCTTCTCTTTGAAAAGAAATACATAATAAGAGTACAGGTCGCACAAATCAAGTCTTTAGCTTTTAAATTATTGTTTTTGCTTTGAATTTCACCCACTTAATTTGAAACTCAAAGCCCAAAATTTGACCCCTATTCCCATTGGGTACTTTTCTGTTTCCTTAGAACAGTGGCCTCAGCCTCACTGTATAATATTAGTGTTTTAGGGCCATAGGGCAAAAGGAATCCAAGAGGCATAAATCAAAGAATATTTCCCAATAGTATGCAGCTGCACTTTATTTTATTGACATCACCTTCCTTAATGACTGGTGAAGCAGTGATGATGATGATGGAGCAAATCCTATAGAAAACTCTACTTCTGTGGACAGAGCTTTTCAAGAAGTTCTGCTTTTCCAAGAAGATGTAGTGGCCTCATCTAGCACCAAGGGGTCCTGCCACCCTTTGAGGATATTTTGTGGTAGAGATTGAGTTTGGGGGAGGAATTCTCATTTGCTTATTAATGGTGCAAAGAGCTTGTTTCTCCTCAAAGAATTACTCAGGGAAATTCTCTCCAGGAGCCCCAAATTGCAGCTTGGTCTTTTGCAGCTCATCACAAGTAATGTCAGAAATGTAGGTTTGCTGTGATACAAAGGAAAGTGAAAACGATTGACAACAGCAGTTGCCGAGGGACATGCTTCCCTGCCCTCTGAGCTGTGGCTGCTTCAGCCAAAGTAATTCGGACACAGACCACAATGCCAGGAGGGTGGGAAGGACACAGCTGGGAGGAGTGAGCATGCTCTCACACGTGGGTGCCCTGGTTGTATGGCTCCTGCCCGTTCCCAGGGAGCACCGACTACAGGTTTAGTGGAAACGTGCAGGCAGGCCTGCAAGAAAGGAGGGTCTGTTGGTCGTCCATATTTCAACGTCATTTCTGGGTTCGCTTATTTAGTCACTAAAGTGGCTCAAACACTAAGCCGGTGAGGCAGGGATTATGCATTTTACAGACAAGGAAATGGCATTATGGATGGAATCGTTCCCCCATAAAGATACGTTCAAGTCCTGACCCCAGTCTTATGGGGCAAACCCATTTGTAACCAGAACCTTTGAAGATGTTGTTGGTTAAGGCGAGGCCACACCGAGGAGGGTGGGCCTTAGTCCAACAGGGCTGACACCCGAAGTGGAAGCCAGAGGGGACAGATATCTCCATGTGACCAAGGCAGAGATGTATTTATAAGCCAGAGAATGTCCCAGGTTGCCAGCCAGCTGCTCCTGAATGTTCCAGATTCCTGGAGAAAGCACAGCACCTTAATGTGGCACTTTTAACCCCCAAAACTCTAGGACAATAAATTCTTGTGGTTTAAGTCACTCAGTTGGTGGTATTTGTCTCAGCAGCCCTGGCAGCCTGAGACACTGAGGTTTAGACAGATTAATGAACATGTCCAAGATGTCACAATGCAAGATTTGAACCCTGGCTTGTAACAAGCCTGTACTCTTTCCAGGACAGCACGTGCTCTGCCTTCCATGGTCTGGGAAGAGAAATCAGCAGGCGAGTCTGACAAATGGCAGAGGGACTGTGACCCCCGCTGAGGCCACCACTCGACCTGGGCTTCTTTCAGGGTAACTCATCTGATTTTCCCTTCCCAGTAATGGTTCCCCCTCCCCAGTGTGGACAGGGAGATGGAGCCGGGAGGGGGTGGGGGTGGGTGCCTAACCATCCGGGAGAGGGGACAGGCAGAGAGGCCTTCCTGGGTGTCTCCTCCAGGAATTCCTGAGGCTGTTGTGGCCACTTCCTCATCCCAGCCCTACTCCCATCTTTAAACAGACTCAAAGGTCCAGTTCTCAGTAATGGGAACCAAAAGATGGCCGAATGTCTTCGTTATGTCCAATTGCATTATGTCTTGAGCTGAAAAAGCAAAACAAAGCAAAACCCAGTGCTTTATTGGGAGTCATGTGCCCAAGTGAGCAGGAACAGCTAGAAGATGAACATTTTGATATTTTATTTGGAAGAACTTAGTCTTACAGTTTCTTGCCCCAAAATGTGACCTCAGGGATCTCCCTGCCTTCATTGGGTTTTCTTGGAGGAACCGTTTGGGCACAGCAACAGCCTTAAAAACATGTTCACACTCTGAGGCAGCTGTCCAAGAGCCTTAGACACCTTCCCTGACCTTCAACGAGCAGCCTCTGATGGGCTTGGAAAAAGCCAAGCTCAGTGTCTGAGAGAGTCTCCCTGGGGCTCCTTCTCAGCCATGCCTGCCCTCGGAGTATGCCCATGCCAACTTTAGGCCAGCATCTCCTGAGCCCTTTCTGTGTTCCAGCTTTATTAATATATATCCTATAAAGTGCTTTTTAAATTCTCCCTTTTCTTTTTTTCATGGACCACCCGTTCCTCTTATCAGGTTTCTAAATAATGAGCCCTGCTGTGGCACTAAACTACCTGTTAATGGTCAGGTTTTTCTTGAAATTAATGTAGTGAAGTTTTTGTTTGCTTTCACAAATTTTGGTAAGACACGGTTGGTAGAGCAGAATGACCTTTGAATCCAATGTAGTGACAGCCAGATGAATTTGGGAGAATCCTAAAAGCTTCCCAAGGCTTGGTTTCTTCCCTTGGTAGATGGGGGGTATGGAAAATTACTTCATACATTTATCAGGAAGAATAAGTGAGGAAAAGAGTATGGAATAGGTCATGTGGTTAGGTAGACAGTGAAAACTTAGTAAATGCCAGGTCCTTTCCTTCCCTCTTCAAAAATTTGTATAGATTCTGGACATCACCATGGCTGTGTCCCTGAAATATCTTGATTACCCATCGCCTTGGCTCACACCCCACTCTCCAATGGCCTTTGCAAAAATGTGTCTTCCAGAAGGACTCCTCGTGGGCTATTTTCAAACAGCATAAACTCTTCAATTCATCTCTCTGTGGGCTTGCCTGTCTGAGAAGGATAAGAGAAAGAATTCAAGGCCTGTTTGTCAATGAAGCATCTTCCATAGAAAAGCCTACTTTCAAGTAATAGTTCTTTTTAGATGGGCTGAACCAGTGGGGTGAGCCCAGAAACCACCTTCATGTTTGCCCTCTCTGACTTTTTCCCCCCACCTCAAGGTGGCTTACATAGAACCTCTAGCTTCCTGCTATAACAAACAAGGACAACAACAAAAAGGTCAATTTAGCTCCTAACTGGCTTTTGGGTACTACAAGGTCCAGTCTCACCTAGTATCAAAACTCAAACTACATAGCCATTCTGTGGTGTCACCTCTTCGTTCCCCACAAACCTGGAACTGCCATGGGGAAGGGTTGATGACAATGGCTTTTGTTTTTTCTCCTCTCATCTTCCGGCTCCAGGAACAAGGAAAGGAAGAGGGAGAGGAGGAAGAAAAGCAAAAGCTTGATGTCCCCGCTACTCTCTCCTGGCTGGTGTGAGTTGGCTGATATGGCAGTGTACAAACACTGGTTTTGTGGTGGCAACATTTAGGGATCTTTGGGGCCCTTCCCCTCACTGACCCACACCTCAAGGATGCCCTCATTCCCTGGCATGGACCATGCACTCTTCAGCAGACCTGTGGAGACCTCTTTCTCACCTCAGCTCCTGCCCCAGGCATGCCACCTTGCCCTCTCTTCAGGGTCCAGTTCCTCACTCAACAGCCAGCCTTCCTGATCATGGTCAGTCAAGACAGCAGAAGCCTGGTGACCATTGGCAGCTGCCACCTTCCCTCAGTCCTTGAGACTCTCACACAGCCTTCCACGACAAACAGGGAAGGCCTACCTCTCTCTTTGCCTGTATCAGTGGATGAATGGGCTGCTCCAGCTATCCTCCCACCCTCGGAATACTCCAGACAGAAATCAGGCACCAGTCTTTCTGTTCATATATACCATGGTCCACGGGAAACATGAGTCAAGCTGTAGTAGTCAGGGTCAAGTATCAACTTGGCCTGGTGATGGTGCCTAGTTGTTCTGTTGCTGTGAACTTAAATCATCAGCATGTGAAATTCATCTATGGCTGATTACATCTGCGGACAGCTAAGGGGAGTGCCTTCTGCAATGAATGAGGCTTAATTTAATTAGCTGGAGGCTTTAAAGACAGAGGTCAGAAGAGAGCTAAGCAGAGCTCAGCACAGCTCAGAACAACACAGCTCAGAGCTCAGAGTCAGCTCAGACATAGACTTTGGAGATGCAAGAAGGAATGTCTTGGAGAAAGCTATTTGAACCCACAAGCCAGCAGAGAAGACCAGCAAACATCACCATGTGATTTCCCATGTGACAGAGAAACCTGGAGGAAAGCCAGCTGCCTTTCCTCTGAGGAACTGTAAATTTGTAACTAAGTAAACCCCCCTTATAAAATCCAGTCCATCTCTGATATATTACATTCTGGCAGCCTTAGCAAACTAAAACACAAACTCACCCAAGACCTCCCATCAGGCTTGGCCTCTTTCACTCAAATGCTGCTGGCAGGCTCAGAAATTCCTGTAGCTCAGTGAGGGTGGAGCTGGAGTAAGATGCAAAGTGTTTTTGCCCATTTTGATGAACATGCCTATAGAACCCCCTCACTGCCTGGCAGGGGAGGAAATGCCTTGCTGAGCCCACTAGGCAAAGAGTTCATCTTCCCTGGTGACCAGCTTTTCTTATGTAGGTCGTCAGGGCTGGAGGCAGTGTTAGTGCTCAGGGGCACTGGACATGTTCTGATATCTCTGAACAAGTCTAGCCTGGGTATGTCCACGCTTCTCTTTAGAATGTGGAGTCATCTATTACCTATTTCCTCAGCTTTAGATCTTCAGACAAAATCCCAAAAAGGAAACAGATGAAAGTCCTATTCCACATTCCATTGCAAATTAAATAAATAACTTCATCATTACTATTAATATTTACACAATTCATAGGATACAACCAAAGCAAGATGTTAAAACAGAGCTTGGTTATCTTTCCTAATACAGTCTTTTAAAACTACTACTACTACACAAAACTTGCCTTTAAATTTCTGCTTTAAATAATTTAAAATCTCCAAAAATATAATATTGAGAGAGCTATTGTGCAGTTCATTGGCTACTGCAAGTCAAAAATGACAGCAGCTGCTTTAAACCCCATGTATCCCAAGCATTTACTAGATGCCTGAGGGATAGCTCTAATTTTCACAACCAATTATGCCCTTGCAAAGTTGTTATTCTTATTCCATTTACAGATGAGGAAAATGAAAGAATAGTTACCCAACTCAAGGTCACACAGCCAGTGAATGGCCAACTTGGACTGTTACCTGCTCGACTCAAGGGGCTATGGTCTTTCCACAAACCACTGTTACAGCCCAACAGCCATGTACAGCTGTGGTCAGCTTTTAAATCACGGGATGATAGCTTTTTATGAGAAGTTTTCCCAAACTGGAATGCATTAAGCAGCACGCAACAGGAAGTAAAAATGGGTGCTGGGAAGTATGCAGGGCCCAATAAGTTAGTGAAAGGGTGCATTAACTGAGTTAATCATTTTATTTACCATAGCACTTTTCAGAGACTTTAGTGTGCAGATGGATATTTTGACAGGTGTTGGTGGGGGGTAAATCAGTGTTTGCCAATTGCACTGCCCCCAGACCCTTGTTTAGAACAATCCTTTTGGCCTCTCCTGGAACTCTGTGCCCCTGTGACATCTTGATCTGGGCAGAGGGTGGTGCGAAATGGAGAGCTGAAGCTGCACAGCCTCTCTTTGCATGGGTGTTCCAAGTGTAGCCCATGTTTCACCATGTGTTTGTTGACATCTTCCTCAAAATCTCCTTCTGCTAAAACTTCTGTCATTTGCCCTTGCTTCTTGCAGATCAGTAACAAAAAGACAAAGAAAGAGCACATGGCTTTTGTTCCTTCCCGGTGTCCCCTTCTGCTCTCTGTGTGGGCATTCAGGCGGCTAAATTACCAACTCATCCTTGCTTGTGACTCACTCTTCTGGATTGTTCATAATAAAAAATAATGACTCTTCCTAATCATGCTCCATTTTTTTTAAATGAAATTCTTTCAACTTAAGGTGAATTTGATATTTTGGCTTACACTCAGAGCCCTTTAGGACCTTCTTTTCCTTTTATACATATTTGGAAACATTTTTCTGACATGCAGGACAGAGTACTCCTAACATGTAATTCGACAACCATCTCCTCACTCTGATTGTCCACAGCATGTATTTCCTTGGCCAGATCATTCACCCACTGCCAGGGGTGGAATTTTGTCCCCAGAGAGTCATGTTCAGGTCCCAACACCTGGTCTTCAGTTAGACAAGATGAGGCCAAACTAGAGTAAGGTGGGCCCTAATCCCATATGACTGTGTCCTTACAAGAAAAAGGCAATGTGGACAGACAGACACCATGAGGGGAGATGACCACGTGTAGATGGAGAAAGAGAGAGAGTGGAGGGAGGCAGCCACAAGACAAGGACTACCAAGGATTGTTGACAAACACCAGAAGCTGGTTGAGAAGGAGCACGGCCTTCCTGCACCTTGACTTTGGACTTCTAACCTCCAGAACTGTGAGACAATAATTTCTGTTATTTTAAGCCCCCGACCCCATCCCAATCTGTGACACTTGCCTGGCAGTCCTGGGAGGCTAAGATACCCACCATCTGGTCCTACTGGGGCACTACCCCACTGCCTCCTGCAGCCCTTGTTTTCCTCCATAAGGGCCAGCCACTTAAACTGCGTCACTTCCACTCACACCCCATCACGTTCTATTTTTTTTTTTCTTTTGCATGGGCAACATGCAACTGGGAAACAATCTCTAATTCAATTTTAAGCAACCATTTTATTTAAAAATAGTTTTAAATTTTCAGAAAAGTTTCAAAGATAGTACCAAGAGTTCCATTATACTCCACATCCAGTTTCCTCACTATTATCTTATATTAGGCTGCTATACTTGTCACAAGGAACCAGTATTGATAAGTTGTCATTCATAAAAGTCATTCTTAATTCATAGTTCCTAATTTTTCCACTAATGCACCTTTATTTTTGGTTCAGGATCTCACATGACATTTAGTTTTCAGGTCTGCTCAGATTCTCTTGACTGTGACAGCTTCCAAACTTTTCCTTGTTTTTAATGACCTTGATAGCTTTGAGGAGTCCTGGTTAGTTGTTTGGTAGGTCCCTCAGCTGGGATTTGTCTGATGCTTTTCTCGTGACTACACTAGCTTTATGGATTTGGGGGAGAAAGACCACAGAGGCAAATTTTTATCACTTCATATAAAGAGCATGAAATAAAAAAGCACACACAAACAAGATGGCTTGCTACATTGGTGTCACCTTTTATCACTGGCCAAGGTAGTGTTTTCCAGGTTTCTCCACTGTGAAGTTACTTTTTCTCCACTTTCCTTGGCCTTTGGAAGAAAGTCACCATGTGCAGTCCACACGCACGTGTGTGTGTACTGATGCTCCACGTCTTTGAGGCAATGAATCTACCCTAATGATTTGGAATTCTTCTGCATGGGAGATTTGCCTATTGTCCCCCATTCATTTATTCCATCATTTATTCATGACAGTGTGGACTCATGGATATTAATTAATACCTTGGGCTATAATCCAACTCTATTTATCTTCTTGCTCAGGTTGACCCAGTATTGGCCACTCTGGGCTCTTTCAGTTGGCCCCTGTGTCCTCTGACTTGCCTCCATTATTGTGGGTTTTTTTTTTTCTTGAGCACTTTCTTCCTTTCTGGCACTACATGATGCTGCAGGGTCGTGTCGTATATCCCCTGCCACATGCTCTAATTTGCTCTGTCACTGTCCTCCAGATTCTGTGTTCCTGTCCTATAGTACTTAACTCAGAATCACAAATCCTATGGTAATGAGTGTATTTTTTTAATCAGTAGCATGATGTGACATGAAAGATTGCTCCAGTAATCTTAAATATTAATGAAACTGCATTTAGAGGAGATAAGAATGAAGTTCATTATGCATAATTTGAGTCAATCATGAATGGTATGCACAAACAGAAGATAATAGAAAAACAGAGATAATCCAAAATAATCTGTATTTGACTTGAAAGAGTAGACAGTCACAAGTTGATGGCTTCCCCTTCCCTCCCATCCAACTTCAGCAAAGTGGGGAAGTCCACTTTTCACTACTCTGGGATCTGGCTGAACAAGAATTGGTGAGAGCCTACGTTTCTATAAAGACTCTGTAAAATCAATGGTCAAGAGCGGCTGAGCAATGACGCATCAAAACCACAAGGCTATGCCAATAATTCAGCAAAGGGGTCAGAGTAGACTTGACTAAGAGAGCCATGAATGTTGATGAAGAGAGGAACTGAGTCATGAACCACATCTTCTTGTCTGAATAAGGAGGTGAGTGAGGCCAGATAGAGTTGTTAAATCCAACTTCCATAGTCTCTGCCAGGTGAGTTCCCATGGGGGCTTTAATCCAGAACTAGAAGCAATGATTCTCTGTCACTCAAATCTTACAACAATGACCACCCCTCTAAATTGTTAAAGGCCATCAGAAATACCTCAAGATCAATCTTAGTCAACCCTGGCTGTACATTAAAATCATACAGGGAGCCTCTAAAAAGATCACCACTCAGATTTGGATCACAGTGGTCTGGGATGAGGACAGGGCAAAGGCACTTTTAGAAATAACTTCAATGAGGCAGGCCACGGTGGCTCAGCAGGCAGAGTTCTCACCTGCCATGCCGGAGACCCAAGTTCGATTCCCAGGCCAAAAAAAAACCACAATGGCTCTAAGATATATACAAGAATTTTAAACCAATGCTTTAGATAACTACCCTTCAATTATCCATGTCAAGGGCCAAGTTCGCAGAGAATTTCATGGTTTGGGAAGGATGAAGATACCAGAATTTTATCGACTACTTCAAATCTAATTTCTGATAATGGCTTCAGCCTTTTTATTTCCTAACTAGGTGATAATTAATAGCAAAATTGGCTGTCTTGATTTTCTTCCTTTATTTCTGTTGTTTATAAGATAGAGGTGCTAATTAACAGTGACATAGCCTGAAGGCAGCCAAGAGGCAAGAGAAAACAAGTAAAAGTAAGTGTATGGATCCATAAATTGGATCTTTAATAATAAGTTAACATACTTATGATACTTACTATGTGCCACACTCGTGTCTGATTATTTTACATATAATTTATTCTCCCAACTCTCTATGAGACAGGTTCTTTCATTACCCCCATTTTACTGGTGAAGAAAGTGAAGCAAAAAGATGATAGTAACTTGCTCAAGTTCATAAAGCTAACAAGAGGTGGAGTTGAGTCTGCCCCCAGGTTTTCTGATTCCAGAGTCTGCTCTTAACCATTACATGTTAATTACATTACATTCAGCAAGCTATAAACTCAGTAAAAACAAAATATAAGCATATTAAAGAATGGGAAAAAATGGAAGAACTCAGTATTCATTGTTCAAGGAATCTAAGAAATTTATTTCTGATTGGACCAAAAATGTTAATCTTTTTTCTGATTACATTGCTGATTCACAATGTGACATCAGTTCTTAAGCTAACACTTTAAAGAAATGACTTCGCTCAAATTCAAAGCAGAGTTTTCTAATTCCAAGGTCTAGTGATCCCAGAATATCAACTGAAGTACCATTTCATTATTAAATATTTTAGTGCCTGAAGGGTAATACAATTAACCTTAAAATGAAATTCCTGGGTGAATTTGTTGACAGAATACTTCTACAATCCTAAGAATATCTCTTTGAATAGATAGATTACATATAATCTTCTTTTCACACTCTCCATTTATGTGTTTTCCTCAATAGTAAAATCTCCATCTTGTGTTCCCCCTCATTTATATTCATTGTACCCCATCGGGTAACCCCAACCTCAAGAGTTCTAAGCAAGTGGGGTTTGTCCTATTATTTGCTGAAACTCTGGGAAAGTTTCATCAGAAGATGTCTTACATTGCCGTGTGGATGATGTCCAGGCATCAGTATTTTTGAAAATGCTCCAGGCAATTCCGACATGCAGCCACAGCTGAGAACCACCAGTCTGGGGTCACCTCAGGATACCTTGAAGCTGTAATACAAGCTATGTTACTATCTGCCAGTCTTGAGAGAGAGGACCAGAGGCAAAATAGCAATCTTTTCCTTCCTGCAAGTGTTGAAGAAATTTTAATCAGCAGCCTGACATTTGCCTGATCTCCATCATCTGGGACATTCCAAAATAATTTATACAACAAGTAATTTAATTAACATGATGGAAAGCAAAGCGTACTACAAACAGTGCCCAAGAAACTGATTCCAGACAACTCACGATGAGATAGTAGACTCAGATATTTTGAAAGAGCTGCAGAATAAACTCCACAATGAGAAAAACTGCCAGCCAAAATTCTTTATAGGGCAAAACTGTCCTTCAAAAACGAGGGATAGTTTAAAATATTCACAGATAAGCAGAAATTGGGAGTTCAGCAATAAAAGACTTGCCCTACAAGAATTATTAAAAAGTGTTCTTCAAGTTGAAAGGGAAAGACAGAGGAGAATGGTTTGAACTAGTGTGAAGAAATGAAGATTATCAGAAATGGCAAATAAAAGGGTAAATGAAAAACCCAGTAGTACTATACCCTCAATATACAACTCTAATCTTTAATTACAATAAGATTCAGAGTACAATTTAACAAGAAAATGGCAGACTTCCTGATAATGGATGTGCAAAATAGAAAGTGGTAAAATAGAACCAGAACAACATAAAGATGGAAACAAGGTGATATGGGAACAGAGAAGGTGTATGCCATTGAAGTTAAGCTGGTATTTTTTCAAATTAGTAGGTTATAATTGTAGGTTGTGTAATATAAACCCCAGGGTAACCACAAAAAAAGTATTTTAAAAATATACAGTAACAGAAACGAGAAAGGGATCAGTCAGAGACATCACAAAAGATCAAACATACAGAAAAAGAGGGTGCAATAAAGGAAAAGAGAGACAAAAAAATTGGCATATATAAACCAAGGGACAGGGCGGACAATGGTGGCTCAGCAGGCAGAGTTCTTGCCTGCCATGCAGGAGACCTGGGTTCAATTCCCAGTGCCTACCCATGCAAAAAAAAAAACAAACAAAAAAACAGCAAGGGACAAAATGGAGCCACACAGCACAAGGGTACACTGTGGCAGCCATCCAGTTTAATTGCTCTGAACTCCCTTAAAAAAAAGCAAGCCATTTCCAGTAGTTAATCCTGTCAGGACTCACCTCCAGCTTTCAGGCTGAGGCCACACTCTTCTCAAGCAGCTCCCAGCAGTGACTAAGTACAGCAAGAACACCAGAGGTTGGCCACTTCTGCAGAAGTGGAGCAGTCTCTGCTCTGGAACTCCCTATTGGGTTGGGAGTTCTGTCAGATTGACATCATGGTCTACATTACAGGTGCTAGATCTACGCCACTGCTTGAATTCTCTCTCTCTGCCACGTCTCGCTTCTTTTCCCTTTTGTCATTTGCAAACATTACTTACCAATAAATCTCTTCTACTCCTAAAACAAAACAAAACAGGGACAAAATGGCTGAAGCAAGACTGCTTTTACAGTAATAACACTGAACATTAATGGATTAATCTCTCCCAATCAAAAGACACAGGTTGGCAGAATCGATAAAAAGTGTGATCCAACTGTTCATTATTTACAAGAGACTCACCTTAAACCCAAGGACAAAAATAAGTGAAAGTGAAAAGATGGAAAAAGATATTCCATGCAAACAATGACCAAAAAATAGCTGGGTAGCTATACTAATATTAGACAAAATAGACTTTAAGTCAAAAGTTACTATAAGAGACAAACAAGGACATGATATATTAATAAAAAGCAACCCACCAAAGGGAAATAACAATCATAAATATTTATGCACCTAACCACTGTGCCCCAAAATACATGAGACAAATACTGGCAAAGCTGAAGGAAGAAATTGACACTGCTACAGTAATAGGGACTTCAATACATCACTCCGAAAACATCTAGACTGAAGATCAACAAGGAAACAGACAACTGAATATTATGATAAATGGACAAGATCTAGCAGACATATAGAGAATACTGCACCCCAAAACAATAGATTATACATTCTTCTTAAGGGCACATGGATCATTCTCCAGGATAGACCACATGTCGGTTCACAAAAAAAGTCTCAACAAATTTAAAAAGATAGAAATTATGCAAAACATCTTCTTTGGCATAATGGAATGAAGCTGGAAATCAATAACAGCTGGAGAATTGGAAAATTCACAAATATATGGAAGTTAAACGACACACTCTTAAACAATGTGGGTCAAAGAAGAAATTGCAGAGAAAATTAGTAAATATCTTGAGACAAATGAAAATGAGAATGAAACATATCATAATTTATGGGTTGCAGTAAAGGCAGTGCTGAAAAGGAAATATATGGTCCTAAATGCTTACAATAAAAAAAGAAGCAAAAGCTAAACTAAAAGACTTAATTACATACCTGGAAGAACTAGAAAAAGAACAGAAAACTAATCCCAAAGCAAGTAAAGCAGTAAAGAAACAGCCAAGATTAAAGCAAAAATAAATGAACTAAGAATGAAAGACTTAATAAATTTAATAGAACCAAAAGTTATTTCTTTGAAAAGATCAGTAAAATTGGCAAACCCTTACTGGGACTGACAAAGAAAAAAAGACAGGAAATGCAAATAAAGAAAATCAGAAGGGGAATATTACTACTGAACCCACAGAATTAACAAGGATCATAAAAGAATACTATGAACAGCAGTATGCCAACAAATTAGACAACCTAAATGAAATGGACAAATTTCTAGAAACACACAAAACCTACACTGATTCTACAAGAAATAGAAAACATCAACAGACCAATTACAGGCAAAGAGAATGAATTGGTCACCAAAAAAAACACCCAACAAAGAAAAGTTTAGAATCAGATGGCTTCACAGGTGAATTCTACCAGGGATTCCAAGAAAAATTAATATCAATAATGCTCAAAATTTTCCAAAAAATTGAAGAGAAGGGATCACTACTCAAATTATTCTATGTGATCAATATCACTAACACCAAAGCCAGATAAAGATACCACAAGAAAAAATTACAGACCAATTTATTTAATGAATGTAGATGCAAAACCCTCAACAAAATGCTTGCAAATCTAATCCAACAACACATTAAAAGAATTATATACAATGATCAAGTGCATTTTATCCCAGGTATGCAAGGTGGTTCATCATAAGAAAATGAATTAGTGTAATACATCACATCAACAAAAGGAAAAAAGCTACAGGATAATCTCCATTCTCACAGAAAAAAACATTTGACAAACTCTTTTCTTCATAAGAACACTCAGAATTTAGGAATAGAAGGAAACTTCCTCAACATGATACAGAACATATATGAAAAACCCACAGCTAACATCTTCCTCAAAGGTGAAAGACTAAAAGTTTTCCCTCTAAGATCTGGACCAAAACAAGGATACCCACTGTCACCATTGTTATTCAACATTGTACTAGAAGTTCTAACCAGAGCAATTAGGTAAGAAAAAGAAATAAATTGCATCCAAATTGGAAAGGAAGAAGTAAAGCTTTACTTGAAAATTACATGATGCTATAGACAGCAAGTCCCAAACAATCTACAACAAAGCTACTAGAGCTAATAAATGAGTTCAGCAAAGTGGTTGAATAATGAGTTGATAATAAATGAGTTGATCAAAGAAGATCAACACACAAAAATCAGTAGTGTTTCTATACGTTAACGATGAGCAATCTGAGGAGGAAATCAAGAAAAAATTCCATTTACAATAGCAACTAAAGGAATCAAATATCTAAGCAGAAATGGAATCAGGGGGTAAAGGACTTGTATGCAGAAAAATACAAGACATTGCTAAAAGAAAAAAAAGACTTAAATAAATGGAAGGACATTCTGTGTTCATGGATTGGAGACTAAATATCATTAAGATGTCAACTCTACATAAAATGGCTTACAAATTCGATGCAAACCCAATCAAAATTCCAACATCCTGCCTTCAAGAAATGGAAAAGCCAATTACCAAACTTCCTTGAAAAGCTGAGGCACTCCAAATAGCCAAAAACATCTTGGAAAAAAAGAATGAAGTAGGAAGACACTTGCTTCCTGACTTTAAAACATATTACAACTACATAGTGGTCAAAACAGTATAGTATTGGCACAAGGATAGATGCATTGACCAAAGGAATTGAATTGAGAGGGAATTAAATTGAGAATGAATTGAATTGAGAGTTCAGAAATAGATCATCACATCTATGGCCAACTGATTTCTAACAAGGCTGCCAAGTCAATTAAGAAAAAATTTTCTCTTCAATAAATGGTGCTGAGATAGCTGTATATCCATATTCAAAAGAATGAAAGAGGACCCCTATCTCACACCATATACAAAACATAATTCAAAATAGTACAAAGACTTAAATATTAGAACCAAGACTATAAAATTCCTAGAAGAAAATGTAGGGAAACATCTTTGGAATCTTGTATCGAGCAATGATTTCTTAGACTTTACACCCAAAGCACAAGCAACAAAAGAAAAAAAATGGATAAATGGGAGCTCCTCAAAATTAAAAACTTTTGTGCATCAAGAGACTTTGTCTCAATAGAGAAAAGACAACCTACATAGTGGGAGAAAATATTTGGAAGCTAGATATACGATAAGAGTTTGATATCCAGAATATAAAGAAATCCTACAACTTAACAATAAAGATACAAACAACCCAATATAAAAATGTGCAAAAGACTTGAATAGACATTTCTCCAAAGAGGATATACAAATAACTACAAAGCACATGAAACGATGCTCAGCTTCTCTAGCTATGAGGGAAATGTGAATCAAAACCACATGAAATTTAATACAGCAATAAGATGAAATGATTTCCTGAAGCACATGACAAGATGGATGAGCCTTGAGGACATAATACTGAGTGAAATAAGCCAGCCACAAAAGGATAGTTACTGTATGATTCCACTGTTATGACTATCATAAAGGTATAATCAGAGGCTTATAATACAGAATATAGGGGACTTAGAGATACATAGAAGCTAGAGATGGGTGAACGGTTAGCTAATGAGGTTGAACTCCAATGTAAGGGAATAGACAGGAGTGAAGGTGATTCTCTAGTGGGTCTATAAGTAATAGTACCATATTGAAGGAGAACATGACTGAAAGGGGTTGTATAGGCCTACATGTCCCACTGATTAACACTAGAAATATAAATTAGTTCTTGCAGGAATTGCTTCAAAGGGAAAAAAAACATATGGGATATCATCTCACTCCCACTAGAATGGCCGCTATTAAAAACGCAAAACACTACAAGTGTCAGAGAGGGTGTGGAGAAAACGAACACTCATTCATTGCTGGTGGGAATGTAAAATGGTGCAGCTGCTGTGGAAGACAGTTTGGCAGTTCCTCAGGAAGTTAAACATAGAATTACCATTTGATTTGGCAATCCTCCTACTGAGTATAAACCCTAAAGAACTGAAAGCAGGGACTTGCACAGATATTGTCACACTGATGTTAACAGCAGCATCATTCACAATTGCCAAAAGATAGAAGCAACCCAAGTGTCCATCAATTGATGGATGGATAAACAAAATGTTGTGTATACACGTAATGGAATATTATTCAGTAGTAAGAAAGAATGCAGTCCTGATGCACGTGAAAACGTGGATGAAACTTGAGGACATTATGTTGAGTGAAATAAGCCAGACATAAAAGGACAAATATTATATGACCTCACTGATGTGAACTAATTTTATAATTTTATAATTGTTTTGTATTTAATTTATATTAAATATTTAACTTACTTACATAACTATATTAAATATTTAATTTATATTGTATAATTAAATTGTTTTTATATTTAAATTGTTTTACAATTGTTATGATTTTATAATTTTTTTTTGTAAAACAAATTCATAGAGTTAGAATCTAGAGTATAGGTTGTCAGGGGAGAAACTGAGGTTAGAGAATAAGGAGTTCACACTTAATTTGTACAGAATTTCTATTTAGGTTGATTACAAAGATTTGGAAGTGGATGGTGGAGATGGTAGCACATTGCTGTGAGTGTAATTAACAACACTGAATAATATAGGTGAATGTGACTAAAAGGGGGATCTTTAGGTCACATATGTTAATTGAATAAATATTGAAAGATAAAACATAGGACCGTATAGCACAGTCAGCCCTATCGTACACAACAGACTATAGTTAATAGGACAAGTATGAGGATATTTTTTCATGAATTATAACAAATGTATGACACTAATAAAAAGTATTAATAATAAGGTGATATAAGGAAAAATACACCCAATGTAAACTATTTACGATAGTTAATAGTGGTATTTTCATAATTTTTCATCAATTGTAACAAAGGCAATGACTGTTAAAAAAATCAATACTATCACAAAGAAGGGCTAACACCAATTGCATCAAATGTTCACCCCAGTGCAAAGTGTAGGGGTACAGTATATTGGAATCCTGTATTTCATGTATGATTGATCTGTAAACCCACAACCTCTCTAATTAAAACATTAACAATTTCTTTCAATTTTTAAGTTAAAAACACTGAAGCCTGGATCCCACCCCACAGAGATCTGATATCGTTGATGTGGGGGCTGGCCTGGGTCTATGGATTCTAAGAGATTCCAGGTGATTCGAGTGTGCAAATCCATAGCAACCCTAGGTAAATCTAGCATGACCATATGCAAAGTGACAAATAAGACTAGGTGTATTTTCCAAAGCCATCCACCTTGTCTTTTTACCTTACCTGACTCAAAAACCTCTGGCCTTGTTACCCTCTCTCTGGCCACAGATATATTTTGGAAATAAGTATATTCTCAGTACTTTATTCCTATTTAATTATCTTGGGTAACAGTGCTGCATGCTTACAAAACGTCTCAGCATTTCGTCTGAGTCACTGAGACGTTGTGTAAACCAATAATTCTTTGGGATTAGCCTTGCAAGGCAGAAGCACTGAAGTGTTTGATTGGGAGACTTCGCTCATGGCCCAGCAGTTCAAAAGTCAGAAAAGCACATTTACAATCACACAGGCTGCACTCAGTGTTCTTGCAGCCAGAATTTTTAACAGCATCTATGCATTTCATTTAACATAAGTAAATGATTGATTCAATTACATTTGAGGAGCAAAAAATGCCCTAAAATACAATGGGTTTGCTTAGAATGATGGCTGAAAAATGTGCAAGTGCTTCTGCTCTCTTTGCTATAGCCCACTTTTTGTGGAAGGGCAGGGAACACATCTGGGGAAGACAGCAGGTGCCCAGGGGCTTGTTTGCTGTGGTTGAGCAGGAGGGCTTTTCACATCCCACTCCCTCCACAGCCCCTTACCAGCTGCATGACCTAGAGCTAACTACTAGCTATCTGTGCCTTAGTTTTCGCATCTGCAGAATGGGGTAATGGCTCTCCCTGCCTCCTGGGCTGATGTGAAGACTGAATGAGTTAATATGTGAAACTGCTGAGAAAAGGCATGTGACAAGAACCCAAAAACATTGGCTGAAACAATATAGCTTTTCAAGGCCCAAGGCTTGGAAGTCCTCAATTTCATCCAAAGATTTAGCAGCCTCTACTGAGGACAGAGCTCTGAGAAGGGTGGCAGAACTAGCCCCAGGTGCAGGGCAGGAGACTCCTGGACCCCAGGAGCAGGTAACAAAGGGGACAGCTTCCCCATCTCCTTGTTCCCTCCCACAACCTAAAACTCGTTTTTCTCACTCTTCTGACCTAAGCTCCATGAAAGCAGACATAATGTGCTTTATTTCCCAATATGCACCCAGTAATTAGACCAGGGCCTGGCATCCATGAACTGAGCAGTAAATTGTTCAATATTTGTTAATAATCTGAAAGTCCCGGTGGGGTACTAATGATCAGCTATGAACACTTTAAATTAGGTCATCCAATTTGGTCCTGTCACCTAGAGGCTCTGAGCTGTGTACAGAGATTGAATGAATTTTGATGAGAGAAGAGAGAGCTAGAGGCAACAATGTGTTTCAGCAGCACATGTACTAAAATTGGAACAATACAGAAAAAGATTAGCATGACCCCTGCACAAGGATTTCTCAGGGAGTTGTAGCCAGAGCAATTAGGCAAGGAAAACAAATAAAAGGCTTCCAAACTGGAAGGGAAGAAAGAAAACGGTCTCTATTCACAGATGATATGATCCTGTATACACAGAAATTTATTATAAAAATAAATTTATAAGCCACTAGAGCTACTAAACAAGTTCAGCAAGGTGGCAGAGCACAAGGTCAACGTGCAAAAATCAGCTCTGTTTTTATACACCAAAAATTATATCAAGAAACAATTGCACTTACAATAGCATCTAAAACTATGGGGAATCCAGAAATAAACCCACCCATCTGTGGCCAATTGGTTTTTGATAAACATGCCAAGTCCACTCAATAAAGAAAGAATTGCCTCCTCAACAAATGGTGCAGGGAAAACTGGATACCCACATGCAAAAGAATGAAATTGGATCCCTACGTCACAACATATACAAAAATGAACTCAAAAGTGGTCAACAACCTAGATATAAGAGCCAAAACCATTAAAATTCCCAAAAACATAGGTGAAAAGCTTCATGACTTTCAATTTAGCAGTAGATTCTTAAATACGTTATATAAAGCATGAGCAACAAAAGGAAGAATAGATAAAATGGACTTCATCAAAATTAAAAATGTGTGTGCATCAAAGGACATTATCAAGAAAAGTGAAAACACAAACTACGGAATGGGAGAAAATAGTTGCAAGTCATATATCTGATAAGGGTTTCATGTTCAGACTATGAAAAGAACTACAAATCAACCATTTAAAAATGGGCAAAAGACTTTAATAGACATTTCTCCAAAGACATGAAAATGGTCGATAAACACCGAAAAGATGTTCAACATCATTAGCTATTGGGGAAAAGCAAAACAAAGCCACAATGGAGTACCGTCACTAGGATGGCTATCACTTAAAAGGCAGACCAGTATCGTCAGCTGTGGGGGGAGGTGGCAGTGATGAGAGCAGAAAGTTAGCAATGGGCAAGGAATCACAATGGCTGGAATCTGGCTGCATCCTCCCTCCAGCAGCAGAGGGGGTGCAGGAGAAATTATTAAAAGGCAAAATTTTGCCCCCCTCCTCATCTTCCTAATGAATCAGAAACTCTGGAATTGGGGCCCAGCAAGCCATTTTAATAAGATAGTTCTGCTACTGACTCATGTTTGGATTAAAGTATCTATTCAAAAGCACTAGCAAAATGAAATTAGCCCTGCGTTCTAGAGAATGCAATATGGTGAGAGAAGGTACTTTCTCTTTCTTCTTTTTTTTAGTCTTTACAATATCCCAACCCTGGTAGGTAGGCAGGGGAGATGCTATCTACACTTTTTTTTTTTTTCAAAGAGAGAAAGAGTTTATTACTAGCACGTAGTAGGACAGCAGATGTCTTAGAGGCCCAAGATTTGTCTCCCCGAGTTTAGGGGGTTCAAGATTTTTAAGGATTTTAGCAAGAGGAGATGAGGTCATTTTGAATACCAAGTTCAAAACAGAAAAGGAGATAGTATTATCATTATCATTTCAATAGGAGAACGTAAGCTAAAAGGGGAGGAGGCAGAGCTATCACTTCAGTACTAAAGGTTTCAGCCAAAAGGAAGGGAGACAAATTATCATTCAATAGCAGAGTCTAGCTGATGCGATTTACAAATGTCTGGGGCTAAAGCTGGTTAAAGGCTGATCTCAAATTTTCATTAGCATCAGGGGCTTTGCCCTACAGGAAAATACCCAGGTAAAGGCACAAAAGCACAAGATAAGGCCATTCACAATTATTTCAGATATCATGGCAGCTGGATTACAATTTAGAGATTTCAGGAATTTCCCTCTGTCTACTCCAATGTACCAGAAACCAAAAAGAAATATCTATATAATGATTCAGTAATCAAAAATGTCCCTTAAATCCTCATTTCTTGGTTACAATTCCTCCCTCTCATTTGATAATTATCTCTCGATCTTGAGGGATATCTGGGCAATGACTATAACTGCTTCAAGGCTGAAAAGCAGTGTTGTTATTAAGGGGCAAAGGGATGAACGGATGAAACCGGTTCTTATTCTTGAAGGCTCGTTATCTCTGGGTTTCAGAGCTTCTCTGGCATTGGAACAATCTGGAGGCTTCAAGTCTCTGAAAAACAAACTTATTAAGTAAGACTTTATAGAGCACAGGATATCTTTCAGGGTTTCCAGGAACACTGTCGGTTGGGGTTTGCCATGTTGTGGCAATTTGCCATATCTGGCCAAAACTTGCATAAGAGTAACCTCCAGAATGACCTCTCAACTCAATCCGAAATCTCTTAGCCATTGAAACTGTATTTCTTTACCCCCTTTTGGTCAGTTAATCCAGGCTCATTCTTGGAACTTCTGTCTCACAATGCCAGGGCCAGTTATGTCCCACAATATGAGGGCCAGTTATGTCCCACGATGTCAGGGGTCAGGCTTACAACCCCTGGAAATTGTGTCCCACATTAGGGGGAAGCTTAGAGTTTGGCTTAGAGAGAGACCACATTTAGGCAACAGCAGAGATTTTCTGGAGATAACTCTTAGGCACTAATCATAAGTAGGTTCAGTTTCCTATTACAGAAATAAGTTTCATAAGGGCAAGTCTCAAAATTGAGGCCTGGCTTATTAAATTGGGAGTTGTTCTTGCTTAAGAAAAATATCAGGAGTTCCCCAGGTACGGAAGCTTCATAGTTCTATTTTTCCCAGTCCCTCAAAGGACTTAGCAAACACTTTTTCACTTTCTGCCCAAAATACTCTGAAATACATCATTGCATAATATTAACTTGTACAGAACATTAAGATTTTGTTCCTTCTTTTAGGTTCTATATCAAATAAAGCTGAATTAGGTTGTTTAACTGACTAGACAGATTAAATTAGAAGTGTAAGTTTTGGACAAAGTAAAGATTTTTCTTTTTATCGCACATAATAATTCAGTGGTAGAATTCTCACCTGCTGTGAGAGAAACCCGGGTTCAATTCCTGGCCCGTGCACTTTCCCAAAAAATGCAAAGAAAAATTCAACAAATGGTGCTGCAATGATGGGGTACTCACATAGAAAAATAATGAAATGTGATCCTGCCATATAGCATACAAAAAAAAAAAAAGAAAAATTAAAGCTTTAAAATACAGACAATATTATTCTTTACCTTGTATGTTGATTTATCTAAGTTTTAACCAGACCAGTTTCATCGTATCTTTAATCAAAGTTTGATCATTATCCATTTTGTTTTGTTTTTAACAGTTGCCATATGGACTTATGTTGACTCTTCAGAGCTGGAGGACTAAATCTGAGTCTCATGTGCCACACAAATACTTAAAGTTCCAGGGAACTGCTAGGTTATATAAAGAGCAAAGCATTTCAGAATTTAAAGATAACAGTTAAAGCTTACAATCTAAGCTTTAATTTTTATAAGCATTTT
>PVIY010018626.1:0-47255 GCA_004026745.1 Myrmecophaga tridactyla
CAAGTAAAGAGATAAACAAATTTTGGTATCTCCATACAATGGACTACTATTCAGCAAGAAAAAGGAATAAACTATTGATACATGAAAAAAACATGGAAAAATTTCAAAATCATTTTGTTTAGTAGAAGAACTCAGAGCTCATTCCTCCAAAATAATAACATATTATTCCATCTATATGCAGTTCTGGAATATTCAAACTGACAGTGACAGACAGAAAATCAGAGGTTGTCTGGGAATGGAGGGTGACTGGGTGGGCAATTTCACAAGTACTTTCTGGAAGAGTGAAGGGGATTACAAAGGGACATGTGGGAACTTTTGAGAGAGATGAACATGTTCATTAACTGCATCATGGACATGGTTTAAATGGGAACACATATCTCAAATTTATCAGCTTATATACTTTAAATACATGAAATATATTTTCCACTAATTCTACTTCTATTACACTGTTTAAAAAGTGAATAAGGCAGTTTGGCAATATCATACAAGGTGAAGAACATATGCCTATGATGTGGCAATTTTGAATTTCAGGGAAAAAGCCAACAATAAAAAGCAAACACCCAATTGTAAATGCAAAGATGCTCGATATTATTAGTTATCAGAGAAATGCAAATTAAAACACAATGTGATATTTTAATACCAATAGAATTTCTAAAACTAAAAAGACTGACAATACCAAATGATGGTAAGTGTATAAGGGAACTGGATCTAATTCATTGCTGGTGAGAATGCACAAATATGCAGCCACTTTGGAAAACAGTTTGGCAGAATTTTATGAAGTTAAACATGTACTTACAATATGATCCAAAAATCTCACTCTTACTTATTTACCCAAGACAAATACATATCTTCACATAAAGATTTTTATTCCAATATTCATAGCAGCTTTATTCATAATTTCCAAAACTGGACAACAATCCAAAAGTCCATCAAATGGTGAATGGATAAGCTAATTTTTGTATGTTCGTAAAATGTAATATTACTCAGCAATACAATGGAATGTACTACTGCCATATGCAACAATACAAATCTCAAAAGCTCAATGTTGGACATCAAAAATCACGTTCATATAGAGAAAAAAGCTCAGTGATTGCAGGGAATGGAGTAGGGGTAAGGAATGGGCTACCAAAAATCATAGGAAACTTTTGGGGTGATGGAAATATTCTGTACCTCCATGTGGCAGTGATTACACTACTGTAAACATTTATCCAAATCCATCAAATAACATGCAGAGTTTTTCCAAATTTAATATGAATTGTATTGTATGTAAAGTATATTTCAATAAGCTGATAGTCTCTGGAGCATCAGCTCTTTAGCTTCTACTTTGTACAGTCCTTTAGTTAACTTCTGATTTGGGAAATATATCTTGAATTTCTCAACTATTTGTTGGACAAAGTGGCGTAAAAAGACCCAAATCTGATTACAATTACCCATTTCAAGTGACTGGAGCCATAGATTTCATGGAGGCATTTCAGATGGAAGTTTTGGTGATGTTTTGTTATTAGGAGGTTAAATTTGCACAGGTAAGTTCGGTAAGAGGGTAGAGAGTGATTACCATTTATTAGCTATTCAACAAAATAATCATCTTGGTGATGGAAATCTAGCAGTGGTTTAATTAACATTCGTTATTTTATTATTTCTATTTAGCAAAAATGTGGAAAGTGCACTGGCCTGTAAAGCTCCGTGTTTGTGGGAAAGACATTTTGTGATATATTTATGGGGTTATAGGGCACAGTGATACATATCTCATAGAAAATTAGTATAATTGTTCTGAATTTTCCATGAGCGATCTGAGGCAGAATCTTATTTCAGAGACATTTACCTAGCAAGGTTCTCTTTGTAATTTTTGATTAAATATGATGGTGATGTTTCTAATAATTGTAGTTTATAATGATCTTTCCTTCTATCTACATAAAATTAATAGGGGTAAATATTCGAGTCAGAGAATTTTGAGTCCTAAGATTATCCATATACTCCCTCTGTTTTAAGTTTATAGTCTTAAATCACATAACAAATCAATAGGAGGTCCAGGACTAGGAATTTCACTTCCTGATTCTAAATTCAATTCCCAATGTGTTTTACCCAAATACACAATCTCTGAGCAGGGTTTACTGTTGATATTACAGCAAAAGAATCTGAAAAGAGAACTTCCCACACACTGATGAATGTATCTAATGATCAGGAGGCAGGTGTGTCTAATCAGGAGGATGGGAAGGAACAGCTGTATGGTGAATAAAGGCTCATTGGCCTCCAAAAAAAATAAAATAGGGAACAGTTGGTTTTCCACTAGGACCATACCTCCCCTAATGCACTTGTCCCTGCTTTTCTGACATGAATATTCTCCCAGGCTAAAGGGGAAGACACATCTATAGATCACCGAGACAGCTGCTGTTGTTCTTAGAAAGGATAATTTGTCCAGGTTTCAGAAATTGCTCTCATTGGTCACCATGGGAGTGAGCCCAGATGCTTTGGGTTATGAAATTCAATGTCACACCAATTATGGGTGTACTGATGCTTCATGATATTTAAGATGAAGAAATTGCAAATTAGATCATTTCCTTTTTGTAAATTTAAATGATGGCATTTTATACTGTCATGATTTATGCTAACTACCAATCAATGGAAATGTTGTTACCTGATATGCCTGAAATGCTAGACAGCATTTCCAAAGGTAGGTATATAATGTCCACACAGGCAACAAAGTTCATGAAAATAATTTTGAATAAATTGATCTTTGTGTGGTAAATAGAGTGCAGATAGGCCATATGCAAATGAATAGCTTGAAACCAGCTTTGATTTTAGCTTCGTACTTCTATGACCTGCCTGGTTCTAGAGGAAAGAACAGAGATGTTGGAGATAGACAGTCCTGAGTTGTAATTCTGGCCATGCTGTGACCTATCTGGGTGTCTTGGCAGTATAGCAAATGATTTTGGCAAATTATTTAATGTCCATTTCTAGCCTTTATTTACTTATATGTAAAATGGATTGAAAACATCCAGTTAGGTCTCTTTACATTTTGTCTGATATTTTACATTTGAATTCACTTTGAGGTTTCTGCAAAGGTTTTTTGCTGATTAATTGATCACAACTATGCATAATAGGTAAGTTTCATTCACATTATTCTATGTATCTATAGTCTGTTCATTTATATTGAGTGATTTACACTCTCTATATATGTATTATATAGCAATTCATCAATCGATGCATATTTGGATTGTTTCCAGGTTTTGGCTTCTATATGTATTTGTGTATATTATGTATATTTATTGTGTGAACATAAATTTTCATTTATTTTGTGTAAATACCTAGGAATGGAATTGGTAGGCCAATGTAAGTGTATGTTTATTTAAGAAAATTCTAGATTGATTTCAAAGTAACTGTCCCTTTTTACAATATCTCCACTAATTTACATAATGCACGAGAGTCCTAGTTTTTCCTAACCCTTTCCAATACTTGGTATTCTCATTCTTCTTGATGGATATTGTGAGTGCACAGTAGAAACTTATTTTTAAAAAAATGAAATAATTTTAGACTAACATAGAATTTGCAATAATAGTGGAGAGATTTCCTGTGCACTCTTCACCTACCTTACCCAAATATAACACATACATAACCATAGCACAATCATCACAGCCATATCTTATTTAGATTTACAAATTTCACATGCACTTTGTTTTTTTGTGTGTTTTTTTTTTCCTTTAGAGTGTAGTATTATGAAATTTTATCACAACTAAAGATTCCTGTAACCAACACCACAATCTGAATACAGAAATATTCCATCACCCCAAGGAAATCCTTCAGGCTACCACTTTATAGTCATACCTTCGACACAGCCCTAACTCCTGGAAACCACTGAACCGTTCTCCATCACTATAATTTGGTCATTTCACAAATATTATATACATGAGATCACACAGTGTGTACCGTCGTGAGACTGGCTTTTATTTTTTCACTCAGCATAATTCTTTTGAGATCAATTCAGATTCTTGTGCATATCAATAATTGTTTTTATTGCTGAGTCCATTGTATGGATGTATCAGAATTTGCTTACCTGTTTAACTTGTAGAACATTTGAGTTCGTTCCAGATTTTGGCTATTACAAATAAAGCTGCTATGAACATTTCTGTACAGATTTTTACGTGAACTAACAGTTTCATTTTTCTAGAGCAAGGGTCACCAAACCATGATCTGTAGGACAAATCATGCCTGTGGTTTCAGGTTTTACAACCCACAAGCTAAGGATGCTTTTAAAATTAATGCCCTGGAAGATACGAAGGGTGGTTGATGAGTTTGTGATTAGTACCACTTGGTTCGGAATGTTTTCCTTTACAATAATTTGGCCACCTGAATTCTGTAAGGGCTGGGAGAGAGGAAGGGGGGGAGCGGAGAGGAACTACCTATTTAGGAGCCTTACAGGTGCCTGGGTAGCAGAGGTGAGGGGAGGTGGAGAGCATGGGTGAATTAGATATTGAGAAAAGTTAGGGTCTGAAGGGGTCTTTTTGACCTCTCTTTCTCCCTCTCCCCTGCGCCCTCCCCTATTCCCATCTCTTCTCTCTCACTCTGTCTCTATCTGTCCCTCCTTTGCCCTCCCTCTCTTTCCCTCTCCTGCAGTCTGAATTGTTTTTCTTTGAAGTTCCACAGCTGCAAGATTAGTTTCAAGGTAGCCAGGATGGGGAAAGGGGCAGTAGAGACAGTTGAGAAGTAAGGCTGGCAGTTTGATCAAGAGGAAGAAAAAAATTCTTGGTCAATCTTAATCTATATTCCTGTGGTTGTGAACCCATTATACATAGAACTTCTTGAAGATTTCATGTTAGTTAAAGTTTGACCCAACTGCAGGAGAGTGGGTATTAACTCAGGCTACCTGATTCCTTTGTAAGGAAAAGAAATTTAGACAGTGAGAGAAAAGCCATGGGGAGGAGCCAGAAAGTGAAAGTCAGTGGAACCCATTAAGAGAAAAGAGAACATCATCATGTGTTGGAAATGCAAAGGAACCCAAGAATTGCCTGCGAGCCAAATGCTAAGACCCTGGGAAGAAGCAAGCCTTTTAGCTTCTGAAATCGTGAGCCAATACATTTATGTTTTCAAAGCCAAAATCAGTTTGTGATATTTGTGATTGTAGCCTAGCAAAACTATGACACTGGGTTATGTGGTAAATGTACATTTAGCTTTATAAGAAACTGCCAAACTGTTTTCCAGAGTGACTGTTAAATTTTATATTCCCATCAGCAGTGGGTCCATTGCTCCACATTCTTACCAGCGCTTGGCAAGTAAGAATTGTTAGTGTAGAAATTCTGATAAGTGTGTAGTACTATCATATGGAGATTCTAATTTGCATTTTCCCCAGTGCCTAATGATGTTGAATGTATTTTCACGTGTTTCTTTGGTATCCTTATATTTACTCTTCATAGATACTCTGGTGAAGTGTTCAAGTGTGTTGCCCAATTTCTAATTGGGTTATATGTTACTGTTGAATTACAAATTTCTTTTTATATTCTGGATACAATCTTGTTGATTATGTGATTTGCAAGTATGTTTTTTACTCTGTGACTGCTTTCTTTGCCTTAAATTGCTTCACATAGTGAACATTTTAATTTTGATGAAGTTCAATTCATCCATTTTGGTGTTTATGGATTATGTTTTTCTGTGAAATGTCCAAAACTTTTTGCATAAACCTAGATTCCAGAAAACTTCTTCTAAGCTTTCTTCTAAAAGATTAATAGTAAGAAATAAAAAGAAAAAAAGCAAAGATTAATAGTTTTACAGTTATATTTATGGATCATTTAGAGTTAATTTTTGTATAAAATGTGAGGTTCCGATAGATTTTTTTTTTCCTGTGGATGTCCAATTATATCATCATTTAATGAAAGGCAAGTCCATTGGGTTGCTATTGTATGTTTGACGACAGTCCAGTCAGCTATGCTTCTTTATTTATTTATGGATTCTCAGTTATGATCAGTTGACCTATTCATCTTTCCCTCTGCTAAGACCACACTGTCTTGATTATTGTTACTCCATACTAAGTTTTAAAATTGGGCAGTGTGACTTTTCTAATTGTAGACATATTTTTCAAAATTGCTTTAGCTATTCTAATCCTTTGCCTTCCATATGAATTTAGAATCAGCTAGGTTATATCTATAGAAAAATGTGCTGGCCTTTTAAGTAATTGTTTTAAACATATAGAGGTTTAAAATCTTTTCAGAAAATGAGCTTTTAGTTTGATTTTCTCTTATAGTTTTTCTGTTTTCAATTTTATATTATTTTTCTCTTGATTATTTACTTCCTTCTGCTTGCTTTGAATATATATTGCTCTTCATTTTTCTAGGTTTTTGAGGTTGAAACTAGATTATTGGCATGAAACTTGTATGTGTTTTAAATGTAAATGTTTTTGTATTATAAATTTTCCTCTCAGTACTGCCTTAGCTGCATCTCTCAAATTTCGATGTTTTATTTTTAATTGTTGCAAATATTTTAGACTTCTTTGCCTGGAAGATCATATAGAAATGGAATGTTTAATTTTAAAAGGTTGTAGCATTTCTTGCTATATTTGTTTATTGGTTTCCAATGTAATTATTGTCATAAAATATTCTTTGCATACTTTCAATTATTTTGAAATTCATTAAGGTTTGATTTATGACTCAAGTTATGGTATATCTTTGTGAATATTTCAAGTGTACTCGGGAAACATCATAATCTACTGTTGTTGGATGGAATGTTTCATAAATGTCCTTTTAGATTCCATTGGTTAATGGTGGTGTCCATACTTCTACAATCTTCTATATTTTTGATCAATTGATTACTGAGGAGGGGGATATTTGTGTCCCTGACTATGTTGTGGATTTGTATTTCTCCTTTCTCGTTGTGCTTTTTCATTCACATTTCCTAGATACTTATGATGTTGAGCATAATTTTGTGTGCCTATTTATAATTCATGTATTTTCTTTGGTGGCATGTCCATGCAGTTCTGTTGCTCATTTCTAAGGTGGGTTGCTTATTAGGTATATTTCTTTATTAGATTATTTCTTGATTAGGTATATAATTTGCAAATAATCTAAAGAAGTTTTTTTGGTCTTTCTCTTTCTCTTTCATTTTCCTAATGATAACCTTTGAAAAGCAAATATTTTGAATTTAGGTATAGTCCAATTGATCATTTTTTATACAGATATCAGGATTTTGATATCACATTTAATAAAACTTTTCCTAAATGAAGGTCACAAAGACTCCTTCTGACTGTTTTAGTTTTAACTCTGATGTTAAGAAATATGTTTGATTTTGAGTTAAATTTCATGTGTAGCTCAGAGTCTAAATTCATTTATTTTGCATTTGCATATCCAATTTTTCCAGTACCTTTTGTTTAGAAGACTAAACTTTCTTCAATAAATTAATCTGGGAGTATTTCTGGAATTAGTTTTCTGTGACATTGAGTGATACGTCTATCTTTTTTTCCAATACCGTTCTGCTTTGTTTATTGTAGCTTTATAATAAGATTCGAAATAATCAGGTATAAGTACTTCTACTTTCTTCTTTTTTCAAAATTTCAAAAAGTCACCTGGATTTTGATAAGGATTACATTGAATCTATTTGTCAACTTGGGAACAATTTGGTATCTTAAAATATGGAATGTGCCAAAACCCAAAACATGGTTTATCTTTCTATTCTTAAAATGTTATTTTAAATCTTGTTTATGTTTTGCATTTCTCAATGGGCAGGCCATTAACTTTTTTTGTTAAATCTGTTTTAAGTATTTTTATTCTACTGTAATGATAATTTTATTTTTGGATTATTGGTTGTGGTATATTGAAATTAATTTTTTTTTGTTTATCAATCTTGCATCCTGTGACTTTTCTAAACTTGCTTATTAATAGTAGTAGGTTTTGGTAGATTACTTAGGACTTTTCCATTTGCGATTATTTCATTTTCAGAAAGAGGCAGTTTTACATAATTATATCCAATCTGGGTACAATTGACTGAATGATTAATTGAGTGATTGTCTTTTTTTGCACTTGCTAAAACCACTTGAATAATGTTGAATAGAAATGGTGAGAGCAGATATCCTTTCCTTGCTCCTGATGTTAGGGGACAGCATTCTTTCATTTACCATACCATAGTTACCCTTTATCAAGGAAGAAGTTTTTCTCTCTTTCTAGTTTAAGAGCTTTTATCATGAGTGGATGTTGGATTTTATAAAATGCTTTTCCTGAATCTACTGAACTCATCACATGTTTTCTTTACCTTTATTTTATAAATATGGTATACGGTAATTATCTTCTCAGATCATATGCCAAACATGAATTTCTGGGATAAAGTTACTTGGTCATCATGTAGAATTTTATTTACATTCTGGTCAATACAATTTGCTATTATTTTGTGAATAATATGCTCATCAGTGGTATTGGTCTGTAATTTTCTTACCTTGTAATGTCTTTCTCTGGCTTTGGTACCTGATTAATAATGGTGTCTTAAAGGAATTGAAATGTGTTTTCTCATCTTCTATTTTATGAGATGATATGTAAAGGAATGATATTATTTCTTCTTTAAATGTTGTATAGTTTTTTACTCTGAAGACAGATGGACTTTTCTGTACAGGAAAATTTCTAATTCATTTTTTTTATTTGATATTCTTTTATTCATTCAAACACTATATTTATCCTTGAGTCAGTTTAGATAATATGTTTATCTCTAGGAGTTTGTCCTTTTAAATTAAATTGTCTAATGTATTGTAATAACAAGGTTCATAATATTCTGTTATAGTGATATCTTTAGAGTCTATAGTGATATCCATTTATTCCTTCCTGATTTTGGAAATTTTTGTCTTGTCTCCTTTTATCTTGGTGCCAGGTTAGTTAAGTGTCATTAATTTTCAAGATATATTTTCAAAGTGCCAAGTTTTGTTTTCATTAATTTTTTTTTACCTTTTTTTTGTTTTTAATTTTTATTTCCACTCATTATCATTTCTTTAATTTTACATATTTTGGGTTTGATTTGCTTTTATTTTTATAGATTATGAAGCCCAAGCTAAAAATATTAATTTAGTTTTTCTAAAAATAATCATGATGATGAATACACAACTATGTGATGATATTGTGAACCACTGATTGAATACCATGTATGGAACATATGTTTGAGAAGATTTCTCAGTAAAATAATTTAAAATATATACTAATTTAGGCTTTTCTTACTTTCTAATGTGTTTAAATCTATAAATTTCCCTCTCAGCACAGTTTAGCTGTATCCCATATATTTTTAATGTTGCATTTTCATTATTACTTATTTCAATTTACTTTTTGTTTCCATTTTAATATATTCTTTAACTCTTGGATTATTCAGAAGTGTGTTGTTTAATTTTGAAATATTTTGGGGATTTCCTGCATTTATTTCTATTGTTGACTTCCATCTTTATTCTATTGTAGTTGAAAAATGTTCTTTTTATGATTTGAATCCTTTGAAATGTTCTGAGGATATTACTTAGCATATGATCTATCCTGGAGAATGTAACATGTGTCCTTGAAAACAAGAAGTACTCTGCCATTCTTGGATAGGATTTTTAGGTAAATTGGTTGCTAGTTTCCAGTTTTATTTTTTCACTCTTCTATGCTGTGTATGATCTCTGTCTTATTCAATTGATTACTAGGATAAGAATATTGTAATCTCTAATTATAGTTATAAATTTTGTCTGTCTCCTTTCACTTCAGTTAGTTTTTGCTGTGTTTATGTTAGAACTCTGTAGTTGAGTACATACTTATTTATATTTGTTATACTGTCCCTTCATATTTAACTTTTATCATTATGAAATGCTCTTCTTTGTCTCTATAAATGTTTCTGGTCTTAACATCTATTTTGCTGCTATTTTTATAGCTCTTCCTTCAAGCTCTTTTTTGATTACTGTTTGTATGATAGATCATTTTTATTATTTTACTGTCAACTTATTTATGTCTATAAACCTTAAGTGTGTATATCATGGGGTTGCGTTGCCCTTGTTTTATGTAGTCTGACAATTTCTGCCTTTAATGCATATATACTATAATTATTGTCAGGTTTAGATTTACATTTGTCTTTTGCTCTATGTTTTCTAATGTCTCATGGTTGTTTTTTGTCATTTGTTTCTATATTCTTTTCTGCTTTATTTTGTCTTAAAAATATATTTTTAGTGAACTATTTTAATTTCTCTTGAATATTTATATGTTTTGAAATACTTCATAGTGGCTCTTTTAGGTGTTAAAAATTTAAGTCTAAAATCAAAATTTACTTTAGAATAACACTGACTTGATTCTTACATAATATAGCTGCTTTGCTCCCATAAACTCCATTTCCTCTCCCTTCCTTTGTGCTGGTTTTTGCATATATTTTATCCATGTATATCATAAACCAACCTTGGAGAGTTAGAATTATTTCTTTTGGTAGTCTTATGTTTTCTTGCAATAAATTAAGAGAAAAAAATAAAAGAAAAATCTTAAAAGCATTTTATATTTATTCACATAGTAATCATTTTTGCTGCTTCCCATTCCCTAATTTTATCATCTGTTGCAATTTTGTTTCACATAAAGGTCTTCCTTTGGTATTTCTTGTAGGCAAGTTCTGATAACTAAAAATTTGCCCATCTTCTGTTCTTTACTTATTTACAGGAAATGTCTTTACTTATTTACCTTTTTGGAGGATGATATTGATTGATGTAGAAATCCTGGTTGACAGCCCACCTCCCTACCCCCAACCACCACCTCAGCACTTTGAATGCCATTCCAGTGCCTCCTCCGTTATTTTTTTTCATGAGAATCCTGCCATATACTGAATTGTTCACGTTGTACATTATCAATCATTCTTCTTTTACTATTTCCAAGATTTTCTCTTAATCTTTGGGTTTCAGCAATTGATTCGAACAGTTAATCTCTGTTTTTGTCCTACTTTGGAGTTGAGGGTTTTGGAGGTCAAATTATGTTTTGCATCAAGTTTGGAAATTTGGGGCCATTATTTTTTCAAATATCTATTTGGGGCCATTTTCCTTCCTCTTTTCCTATTGGTACATTCATTGCATATTGGATATTGGAATACTTGACGTTGTTCCATGGATCTCTGAGGTAGTGTCCATTTTTCTTTAATCTTATATCTCTCTGTTCTTCAGGCAGGATATTTTCTATTGAGCTATCCTCAAGTTAACCTGTTCTTTCTTTTGCTATTTTAATTCTTCTCTTGAACTCATTTAGTGAATTTTTCATATGGATCATTTTCTACTTAAAATTTTCATTTGGTTGTGTTTTATAATTTATATTTCTCTCCTGAGATTAATATTTTGTGGAGTCATTGTCATATTTTCTTTTAATTCTTTGAAAAGAATTTGCATATCTTCTCTATCTACTAAATCAAACAACTTCCATTAATTGCTTTTTCCTGAGTATGAGTCACGTTTTTCATTTTGTTGTTTGTTGTGTTCATTTCTTGCCTGTCTCAGTTTTGGTTGAATACTTGACATCAAGAAAATGTATTACAGTATCTCTAGATTCTAATAATTCTAGATTACATTTTCTAAGTTGCTTTTTTTTTTTCTAGGCTTGTATTTTAATCTTGTCTGGACTTAAACTACAGAATATTCCATGGATACTGATGTCCCTGCACATTTTTTTGTTTTATTTTATTTTATAGCCTTCCTAGTGATTGCCCATTAGTCTGTATAGCCTAACGATAAGCAGTGGTTGTGCTCAAACATATCAAGCTTTTAATGCTTCTACCCTAAGCCAAATGTCCTTTGTGGGTTGGAAACTAAATTTAAAGTGCGGCCTGTAATTATGTATGGCTTTCACTTTTTCATGTGTACTGGCAATACATGTAGTTTTCCAGTCATCCAGTATTTGTGGGAGAGTTTGGGTTGGCTCTTTTTGGCCCTCTCATTTCCTGGATCTCACTTTTAAATTTCTGACTTTTTTTTTTTTTTTTTTTTTTTTAACATGGGCAGGCACCAGGAATCAAACCCGGGTCCTCGGGCACAGCAGGCAAGCGTTCTTACCTGCTGAGCCACCGTGGCCCGCCCAAATTTCTGACTTTTATTGCTAGTTTATAACCGCTCTTAAAAATATTCTCATATTCTGTTTGTATTTTGCATATTTTTACTGGAAGTCTGCATTCCACGCAGGGGACAAATATCTTATTATGCTCATTTTTGTACTGTTCACAATGCCTAGGCACTTAAAAGGTATATATTTTGTGGGATGAACATAGCCAGTATTTTAGAGGTACAAAAGAAAATTATATTGAGTCTTTAACATTGACAGGAAAATGGCTTAACATATTCGTAAAATAAATATCATTATCTGTCAGTTCACAGTTGGGTAACAACTCAACCTAATGGATATCCCTTTAACTTGGTAAATAATTTTGTTAATTCAGTGAATACTATTTGTTACTATTTCCTAAAAAAAATACAAACACAAACAGATATTTTAGTTCTCTATCCCAGACTATGGTGTTTTCAGGATTTTGAAAGAGATATTCTTAACAAAAATGTATTTGCAGTGGAAAATCCTGTCATTTTGATATTGCTTTATCAGACTCTTAGGTTGATTACTAAAGAATCGTATTCCAATGTTTTAAATACTTAACATAAGAAATACTTATTTTTTTATCCAAGTACCAAGAAGGTTTATTTAGTTAACCTGTTAGTACTCTGAGAGTCTCCCAACTGCATTTGGAATACAAGGTTTAATAAAATCACATGTTACATTCTTTTCCAGATGGAACTGGAATTTTGAACGCTTTTAAAGACAGGTTTAAAGACAGGTTAAAGTTGTTCCCAACTCCAACAAGTACATCATTGTATTTATTCTGGGAATGGTATTATTTTGAGAGGATAACATTGATTCAAACTTGCTAACTCAGTAGATACCTGTTTCTCTTTATATGTTATTATTGATAAATATAAAATGAGATAATTGATCTCCTTAATTGTATAATTTCTTAGCTTTTTTCAAAGGAAGTGAAATTTAGTTTCAATGTTTCCTATTAATGATTAGTTTTCACAAGTTCCTTTTCAGTGAAAGTATCCCTTTACTGAATTGTAAAAGAATACCATAGACAGTGGGAAATTTTTATTCATAGCTTAGGAAAAATCAAAACCTGCCAGAATGAAAGTCATAATTTTGTATGCTTCTGAAGTAACTATAAAACTGTTAATACTAAAACATTATGAAGTGTATCAGGACAGCACCAACCATTGTACATCTTTGGCCCTGCTGTAGTACTAGGCAATCATTTTGTCACTGAAGCAGATTCAACATAATCAGTCTCTTCATTGAGATTTCCTATAGTCAGTAACACAGTTAAGAAACAAACAAAACAGCATTTTAGCCCATGTTAGCTCAAGGTTTCCATAGGCAGACTTGCCCCTCTCTAAAATGCTCCTTGGTAAACTATTCTCGGTGCAGTTGTACTGAGGCCAATAACTCCTCCCTCAAACATGGAATGTAACATATTTATCAGAGAAAATGTTCAGGGGCCATTTACAGTATATATTCACTTAAAAATGCTTATTATGAACTCACGGTGTGTGAAGCACTTCTGTAGGTACAGGGTATGCCAGTGAACAAAATAGTGAAAATCTCTGCCATGATTGAGCTAAGGTTTGAAATAACTCTCATTTGTCTATTTCTCCTTTCAGTTCCATAAGTTTTAGTCTTAAGTATTTCTGATACTCTGTTTTTGGATGCATAAACACTTAGGACTGTTGGGTTTTATTTAAAAATGTGCCCCTTTCTTGTTGTGTAATTTCCTTCTTTATCCTTGGTAATTATTCTTTATCTGAAATCTGCTTCGTCTGAAATTAATAAAGGTGATCCTAACTTTCTTTGAATTAGTGTTAGCATAGTGTTTGGTTTGCTAAAGCCTGCAGAATGGATTGGCTTTTATAAAGGGAGCTTATTAAGGTACAGGTTATAATTCTAAGGCTGTGCAAATGTCCAAATTAAGGCACCAACAAGAGGATAGCTTCTTGGAGGAAAGGCAGCATCTGGGTTCCTCTGTTACATGGGAAGGCACATGGCGATGTCTTGCTGCCCTTTCCCAGCTTCTGAGTTCAAATGGCTCTTTCAGTTCTTTCTGTATCTCCATATGTCTGTCTCTGCCTTCTGGGTAGGCTCTTTTAAGGACTCTAGTAAAGTAATTAAGGGAGGGGCCACATCTCCATGGAAAAAATATGATCAAAAGATCCTGCCCAACAATAGATCCACCCCCACAAAATTGGATTAGGATTAAAAAGAACTCAGCTTTTCTGGAATACATAACAGTTTCAAATTGGCACATTCTATGCTCTGGACCCACAAAAGAGATGTTCTTTCCATATACAAAATACATTCATTCCATCACAATATTATAAAAGGCTTAAACAATTTCAGTAACAATACAAATACAATACCAAGTGAAAAACAGTACAAAATCTCTTCAAAATCAGTTACAGGTATGGTCAGTCCTAAGGCATATTTTCTCCTCTGGCTGTGGACCTGTGAAACTCAGAACAGGTTATCTGAAGCCAATATACAAAGGAGGGGCAGTCATAGAATAACCATTCCCGTTTCCAAAGGGAGAATTTGAGAGGAAAACAGTGGTCACT
The DNA here is from genome assembly GCA_004026745.1 of Myrmecophaga tridactyla. Classification (NCBI taxonomy): domain Eukaryota; kingdom Metazoa; phylum Chordata; class Mammalia; order Pilosa; family Myrmecophagidae; genus Myrmecophaga; species Myrmecophaga tridactyla. The sequence goes on from PVIY010018626.1 coordinate 14,588, forward strand.
GGGCTGAAACAATTCCAAAAACCTGTAGGGTATACTCCATTATATTTCTAAGTATGAGAGTCAATTATCCTTGATGGTCCCACACTTTCCAAGGGCTTACACAGTAGCCCTGTTCTCTCCAAACATTTGGATGAGGGTTGCAACATTCAGGAACATTGGGGAGACCATCTCATTTTCAGCCCCATTCTCTCCAAGCATCTGGGCAGCATCCAGACTCTCTGCCATATCCAGGTATAGGCTCAACTCCTTCAGAACAGTGGAGTGGTGGCCAGCAGTCTCTCCCCAGTCCCTGAGGAATGTGTTTCACCCTCTCTGTGGCCTGAGGAGGCAACACTCTTCTGAGCAATGAAGCAGAAGTCCTGCCATCTGCTTCAGGGCAAACTCACCTTTTCCACATACATGGGTAGAGTTACTCTGCTATCCTGAGATTTCCTGGCTCAGGACCCTAGCCTCTATTGTTCTGCCTTTGGAGTAATTTTTCTTCAATCTGTCCTTTTTCTGCCCCTTTTAGTCCAGACTAGTAGTGATTCCATTTATACAGATCTCACCCAAAATTTGTTGACTTGAGATGCAGTATACAGGGGTCAAGTCCATCAGACAATAGGACTTTCCAAAAATCCTTTCTGGATAACTCCATCTCCAATCCTCCCTTTCCTGTAATGCCTAACTGCTTCCATGTTTGGTTAAATCCTCATGTGAGGCAATTATTCTCTGGGGTTTTCCTTTCCAAAAGGTCAGAATTTCCAAACTGTCAGTTTCTGGTTTCTTTGTACCCAAGAGTTCAGTTGTCAGCTTATCCCTTTCCTCTTGCATGTTACCGTAAGCTGCAAATAGAAACCAGGCTGCATTGTCCACATTTAGTTTGGAAATCTCCTCACCTAGGTATCCAAGCTCATCTCCTTCAAATTCTACCATCCATCCAACACCACGACTTTATTTTGCCAAATTCTCTGCCACTTTAAAACAAGAAAAAATCATCCATTTTTCTACCAAAAGTTGCTTCAAAGCAATCGAGGCCTTTCCTATTCACCACCTCACAATTCTTCCAGAATCTTTCCCTTATCCATGTAAAAAGCCATTCCAACATGTTTGATATTTACAAACCATAGCACCACACTCACAGTACCAAAATCTGTTTTCATTTGATAAAGCTGCCAGAATGCAATATACCAGAAATGGATTGGCCTTTATAAAAGGAATTTATTAAGGTACAAGTTACAATTCTAAGGCTGCGAAATTGTCCAAATTCAGATGCCAAAAAGAGGATATCTTTTCAGAGGAAAGGCAGCATCAGGTTCCTCTGTCACATGGGAAGGGGCATGGACAATGTCTGCTATCCTTCTCTCCTGGCTTCTGGATTCTGAAAACTAAGCCTATGAGAGAGTAGTAGTGAGCTTGTCCAAAGTCACAGATTTTATGAACAGCTCTGGGAAGTTGAAATCATATTATCCAAAGCCTAAGATCTTTCCACATTACTTTTGTGCTGGTAAACAAAATGATAAACCTGTTAGAGTAGGAGATTCATTTAATTTATGTTTAAATAAACATATGGTAGGTATGGTTAAGATCACTATTTCCAAGAATGACCATGTTCTTTCCAATGAAGAACATAGTTACTTCATATAAGCGACATCATTCTTCAGTAAACACAATTCAATAATGTCAACATTTTTATGAAAAGCAAAGTTCTAACTTATAAACAAGAAAATCTGTCAGAAATAGATGAGACATTTGAAAGACTTATGTGTCTTATTTTTCTTAAAGTAAAATGCATTTAGTGGCCTTTATTTCCTTGACATATATAAAATTAAGAAACACTTTATTTTACTTGCTTTCAATTCTTTTACATACATATGCACATATGTATACTTCTTTGTTATGTACACACCATACTGAAACTACATGATATTGTGAAGACACTGAATCAGGGCATCAAATTAGTATCTTGACATTCAGTATGGCACACTTTTCCAGCCAACCTCTGGATTCTCATTCATAGAAAGATCTAGGAAACTCAGAGGAAAAACAATGAACTCAGAATCAGAAGACCCATGTGCCAGTCCAAGCCCTGTTATTTCCAGCTGTGTGTCCTTGCACCAAAGAAGCTTTTCCCCCCTGGTTCTGGACCTTACTGCCCTCACCTAAGAATTGAGTGATCAAGATTCTGTTATTTATGAAGTGTTTTGGCTTAGATAACCTAAGATGAAGAAAGGACTGGAATAAAGGAGAGTAAGTTGAGACCATTCATGCAAATGTAAAGTTATTTCTTATGGCATGATTAGGTATATGAGAACAGAAGAGATACATGATATAAAACAAAAGCAAAACAAAACAATGACAATATCTTCCAAACAGATTGGATTTAGGGACCAATGCATGTTTGAAGACTTTAAATGTAGAATTAGTCCAAGAGTAATAAGTATATAATTATCATTATGTTTATATTAGTAGCTGGTTATACTTAGGGTTACCAGTCTGGCTTTCCAGATGGATGTGGTCTGGGTGTGTGTGTGAGTATGTGTGTGCGTTTGTGTATGCGTATTCATGATATATATATTCATAAACATGTGTGGCCTAACTTCCTTTTATGTACTAAAGATCTACATCGTCAATTAATAGAGAAATCTTTATCCAAATCTTGAAGGCTGCTCTAATTCTCATCAAGAATACATTCAATATCCAGCAACCTCCATCTATGTGATGATAGTATTCTAGGTTTCTCAGAAAGATTCCTTGCCACAGGAAACCAAAATTTGTTAGGATACTGTAACTGGACAAAGACAATTAGTTCATCCATATCTTAGTCTTCTCCTTCCCACCAGGAAGAAATACAGTTTTGAGGATGTGCATTATTTGACTTTAATTTTATTTCTCTATTCTAAGTCTACATTACTGCATTAGTAGTGATTCTTCTATTTGTCATGGTTTGGTCAGGAAGCCATTCTAGTTATTTAGAGTAAGAAGACTTTGATATAAGGAAACAGAGCCTTATACAACTGATGGGGAAGCAAAGCTCAGAACGTCTACTCTCAGGAAGCCTGTAAGTTCAGGAGCCTGAAGCCACACCATTGTGCTTTCAGCTACCTGAAATATCTCAGAAAGATGCTGTGAAACCACCTATCCAAACCCACAGCTGCCAATGCCTACTACCAACCTATATCTCTCATAGGAGAGCAAAGTCTTCTCCTTCCTTTTGGCTTCCTGAATCTCTCAGAAGGACCTCTTATTGGTAGACTGTAGCTGGAACCATTTTAGCAAGAGATTTGGAGAAATGCAGTTTTTAGAACTTATGCCTTTGAACATAGGTGAGAGCTTAAAACTATAGAGATAATTCTGAGCATCAACGAATGATTTCCAGCATACTTCTGCTGTTGTAAGATTCATTTTACCTTCTTTTTCTCCTCCCAACTCCTAATTTGTTCTTAAAAATGTAACTCTTATTAATATGTATCTTGCTTTCCTATGAGATTACAAATTCTCACTGGAGAGAGCCTAACTCTGCCTCTATTTCTGGTCCTGGCTTCAAGTAACTGTCCTCCCAGGACCCCAGATTCATTGACCTGAAAATGGGATATTTGGCTAGAGATCTCTTAGGTCTTTTCAGTAAAATTCATTTTGTAAACTGTGGTTTCTAATCTTCATTGAAGTTTACTGGTGCCTGGGCCAACACCACATCCTGCAAATGATGAACTAAGTAATACCTGAATGGTTTAGTTAAAAATACCCCTCAATACTAGAGTAAACCTTAGATGTAGGAGCAATAATTTATGGTTAATAGAGCTCTTTAGCATTTTTTTATATTTTATTACTGTAAGATTACATATAATAGCTGCAATCCTATTTATATAATAATGAGGAATTAGGTCAAATTTATCTTTCAAAATTTAGCACAATGGTATTTAGTCTCAATTTAATTCAGTCCTGGGATATTTTCACTATTTTCCTAATCTCTTAGGTATTTAAAGTCTTTCTCAAGAGCTAAGAAGACTTATTCCTTGTATTCTTTTCTGTTTAAGATTTTAAATTTGGCAAAATTTCCATTGGAGCCTATTTAGGCCTTTGGGTCATGATCTTGATGTTAATTATAACCTAGGGAATTATGTAAATTTTAGAAGAATAAAGTTTGGAAATGATGAAGGAATAGAGGAAGGAACAGAGGAAGAAATAGAGGAAGGAATGAAGGAGATAAGGAAGAAGAACTGAAATAAGAAGGGCTCAGAAAGAAAAGAAAGGAAGAAAAGAAAAAGAAGGAAGAAGGGGAAGGAGAGCAGAAAAGAGACAAAGGTAGGGGGAGTAAAATGATGAGGCAGAGAGAAGAATTGTTTGGGGAAGAAGCATAAGTATAATATGAAAGCAAAGATGGCCAAGATCAAGAAATCTATACCCCTCAAAGAGATTCCTGTTGCCAGTAAAAGCTCCTGACAAATATGTGTATTAGGAAGACTAGTGGTTAGATTTCATCTGGTTTAATGGTTTAGTAAACAATCATGACCACTCTTGAAACAAATTAAAAATTAGTAATTCTTAGCAAAAAAAAAAAAAAAAGATATAAAAAGAACCAAATGGAAATTTTAGAAGTCCAAAACACTACTATACTCATACAACTCAATAGCAGAATGGACATGGCTGATGAAAGAGTAAGTAAAGTCTTAAAACTTCTCAAAGGTTTGGAAAGAATAAAGTTACAGAGAAAACCATAAAAAATAAAACCAAAAAAATTAACACCAAGATATGTCATTATCAAAGAGCTGAAAGAAAGAGACAAAGAAACCCTCTTGAATGATGGCAGAAAAAATTGATAACAATGCCTGCAAAAGAACAATGACTAAAATGTCTGTGAAATTCTCATCAGAAGCCATGGAGGCAAGAAAGGAATGGCACAACTTTTTAAAAATTGTGAATAGAAAAGCTTTCAATCCAGAATTCTTTGTCTAGTGAAAACATCTTTAAGGAATGAAAGTGAAACAAAGACCATCTCAGATAAAGAAAAACTAAGAGAACTTGTGGCCTGGCAGACCTACTCTAAAAAATTGCTGAAAGAAATGTCTCAAAGAGAAGGAAAATAATGTCAGAAAGAAACTCGGAGTGTAAAGAGACTATATGATGGTAGGGCTTCTATAGTCCACTTAAAATGGTAAATAATTCTAGGTAAATGGTGAAAAGTTATATATGTATATACTGTATATGCTATATACCAAATATGTAGCCTGAGGAAAACTACAAAAACAAATCACAACCAGAGCATCCAAAAGAAATTGAGAAATTGAAATGGAATAGAAAAAGTTCAATAACCCAAAGAAATAGAAAAAGGAAAAGAGAGAAACCAAAACAAAATAATTAAGGAAAAAACAATGATAAAATGGTAGTCCTAAATCCAAACATGTCAATAATTACATTAAATATGTATGGTATAAACATGTCAATTAAAAGGCAGAGTTTGACAGAAGTGTAAAAAAACAAAACCCAACTATATATTGTCTAAAAGAAACTCTCTTGAATATAATATTATGGGTACATTAAAAGTAAAAGAATGGAAAATTATAAACCACACAAGCCAAACGCAACTGAAAGAGGGTAGAATGACTATTTCAATATCAGGCAAAACACTGGCCAACCTTGGAGATATTGCAGGTTCAGTTCCAGACCACTGCAATAAAGTGAGTCACACATATTTTTTTCATTTCTCTGTGTATATAAAAGTTAATTTTTATACTATACTAAAATCTATTAAGTGTGTAATAGCATTATGTCTGAAAAATATTGTCCATGCCTTAATTAAAATGTGACAGAGGCACGAAGTTAGCACAGGCTATTGGAAAAATGGAACTTTTTGACACAGGGTTGCACAAACCTTCAATTTAAAAAAAAATGCACTATCTACAATGCTCAATAAAGTGAAGAGCAATAAAACAAATTATGCCTGTAAACTTGAGAGCAAAGGAAATAAACAGGAATAAAGAGTGATAGAATGTAATGCTAACAGGGTCGTAGCAGTGCTAAATGTTTATGAACCTAGAAATAAATTTTAAAATATATGAAATGCAAATTTACTTCATTCCATCTCTGGTAATAGGTGATACTAATAAACAGAAATTCAACAAGGATTTAGAGGCTGAAAACCACTACCTGATTGGTATTTATACAGCACACCTCCCAACAACAGCCGATACGTATTCTTTTCAAGCTCCCAAGGAATGGTCACCAAAATTGACCACATGCTGGGTCATGAAACAGACCTCAAAATAGCTAAATGACCTTAAAATCATACAAAGAATGTCCTCTTACTGTAAAAAAATTAAATGGTAAATAAATAGCAGAAAGTGGTAAGATTTTTTTTGCAGATAATTTTATCACCAGCATCTTGTGTTTCTGATCTTCTTCCCTTCAATTCTTTTGCCACTCTACAGAAGGTGATTCTTCTATATTGCAAACTTATTTTATTACATTTCTATTTCAAATGCTTCAGGCTTTTTGTTTTACTTATAGAGTTCAAACTCATTATGAACTCACGTATTTCCTTCAAAATTGATTTCTACCTATTTCTCCCACCTTTATTTTGCCACGCCAATAAAACACCACTCTGTTCAAGTCAAACTAAAATACTTGAGTTTCTCTGAAAAAAAAAATGCTCTTATGACTCCTGGATTTTGCTTATTTTCTTTTTCCCCCATGAAGTATCCCCCTTTCTGCCACCTTACTATGTGAATAGTTTCTAAATGTTTTATTAAACTCCACCCAAGTCTCACTCTTTTCTGACAAGACCTTTCTGACCTCCCAGGTTGGTTTAGTTTGCCCTACTCAACATTCATCATACATATACCCTGGTATTATTATGCCATATTATATATATTATTACTATTACATGCTCTTCTTGGTGACTTAAACTTCTTAAAGGCATAAATTGTGTGGGTCTTAATTCATTTCTGTATCCCAAGCACAGCAACCACCCATAATACTCTCCTGAATAAAGTAATGTATTTTGTATTTACTAATATATTTTCTAAACAGTCTTAATGACAGTAATCATTAAATGACTTTAAAATCAAATATGCAACAGGTTCCTTGGCTTGTTAACATTGTCAAGTGAAGAAAACCCTGAAAAGATTTTCTAATGAAGGTGAGAAACTAGTTTATCTTCTGTAGATCACTAGAAATAGAATTCTTAACCATCTCTCAGGCTTTGTAACTACTAGAGTTAAAAGAAAAGTGAAAGTATTCAATTCTAGCATGTAATTCTGTAATTGAGGACAGTATGTTAATGCCACATAATTTAGTGGTGGAGTTGGGTCGAAGACTTGGATTTTCCAATTCTTGGTTCATGTTATTCTGCCTACTAAATCCTTTAAACAACTACTGCTGCAAAACAATTTTATATTATTCTTTCCTGATCCAGAATCCTGAGATTGCGTATTTATGTAACTTTCTGCATTCCTCACCCAGTTTTGCAAGATATTGAGGGCACTCTGAATTGAGTCTCACGTAAGGAGGATTTCAAGAAGGCAGGAGGAAAGGAATAGTGGAATAGTGCTTGAGGTACCAAAACAAAACTGATATTTAGTAGCGAATTAGGTTTACTCCAACTGGAGGAGAAAAAAGTGAAAAAGAGAAGGCAAGAGGAGGAGAAAATCTTTGAGGATATCACAAAATTATATAATTTTATTGAGCTGGAACTTGAAAGATTGCATTTTATAACTTTACTATCCCTTTTTATAGCTGAAAATGCAGAGTTTCAAAGGAAAGTCAGTAGTATTCTGTGTTTCTTTAAGTCCTCTCTAGTAACTATCACTTCTCTTTAGGAAGTAGACAAATATTTTCTACTTGCCATGGATGAATAAATACATTCTAATCAAGGTTAGACACATCATTCTCTTGATTTTCCACTTTATGTTTACACCTGATCTTTAGTTGTTTGTGGTCTGTCTAGCCAGATCAATAAAATGTATAACAGAGATTTCATTTCTTCATCTTTTCTGTTTATCACAGACCTCATTAAAGGAAAATATATAAAATAAATTCAGCTAAAATAGCACTTAGGATTTATGCATAAAAGTGCGCACACAAACCCTTATATGAAGATATTATTAGCTATTATTTTCTTTTGATAAATAACGAAGTGAGATCAGAATATTGATTTGCCTTCCTGGCAATAGAATCTTAACTGCAATATTCGCTTGAAGATACCGTATTTCAGGAGCATATCATTAGGCATATCCAAAGGGACTATTTATCAGGATTTCAAAAATACTAAACAGAAATTACCAAATAAAATTTGGCTGGAGATATAAAGTAGAATGAATTATGATAATTTTGGGAATAATTTTGAAGGAATTTGGGGGTTGTAGTAAACAAGGATTGCTAAACATTTACTCGATCCTAAATGTGCGTGTGAAGTGAACTTCAGATTATCTATTGTTTACAAAGATAGAGACATAGTATGGTTCTGGTTTTAATTGATCTCATTCTTCCTAAGGCAGGGGTGAAAAACCTGTTAGCAGGGCTAGAGAAATTCTCAGCCTTTGTATTCTCCATCCACTAATTTTCCTCTAATCACAATCTGTACTTCATCTATGTTCGCTGAGGTGTTTTGTTTCCTTCATTTGGTCGTTTGAGGACCAACTGTGATAAATATGCCAGTGTATAATACACAGTGTGTGCAATGAGCTTGAAGTAAAGAGTGGTAGAAGGTGAGGCTAGGAAATTTGGGAAGGGAGCAAATAAAGACTACTTTCTATTAAATTAATGTCCAGGTCGCAAACAAGGAATTACATGATTAGGAGAGGGGTGGAGCGTGAAATGGTTAAGAGTTATTGTTTGTCAATGTTTACATAAATCTTTTTTGTTATTTTTTTTATCTAATTAACATGAACTGCAGGATTCTGTCTTCTGACCTAATTTAAAGTAAAAGGACATAAAGTTCAAAAAGTTTATGCAACAGACATTCAGCCAACTGTGGTAACTGAGTTCTTTAGTCTCCTCTTATCCTGAAAATATTGGGAGGAAGGTCTGATGTTTTTCTGATGTTTCAAAAAGGCACAAAGGATCTAAATCTGCCTGTGGAAAAGTCAGAGAGAACATCAGTGATATCAGAATGGAAACAGACTTCACGGTTCATTCCAGTGCTCAACAAGACAGCAACATGCAATTAGGTGTGAATTTTGTCAAGACCTCCTGCTCTGAAACTCAAGTCGATAACTTTGGCAGAACCGTTGTAAATTCTGGGTGAAAAAAAATATATGTTTTTTTATCCTTTCTCATAAAATACAGATTTTGGAGGCAACAAATTAAATTGTACAATGAAAGCCAAGATTGAATTGAGTTTAAAGTAGTAATATTTTTTCAGTATTTTCTTCTGTAAGAAACAAAATTTCAGAGACAAAGTAGGCATTTTCTATACCTTTACAACTCTGGTTGAAATTAAACCAAAAATACCCTAAGTTAATTACCTTCCTCTAAATCTTCCTCTTTAATGAGAAGAGCAAATGACCAGGTGATATAATAAATTTCTTTTAATACTTGTTAGTTTCACTCTACAACTGAGTTAATTGGAGAAGTAGTAGGTTATATTTTAGGAAATACTACATTTTAGAATTATCATTATTGCTTCATCTTTGGTGGTAGATTGTAAGTTAATATATGTAAGTGTTCTGTAGCTGTGCTAGAGGAATATACTAATAGCAAGAATAGTTAAAATCTATTATCCTCATTAAGCATGGTTTTTTGTTGTTGTTTATTTTTTTTAATTTTTTTATTTTGTCAGGCACGGTGCTACCTAACTGATTTCTGATAATTACCACGTAGGGTAGGTATTGTTTTTTAGCCCTGTACAAAGATTAAGAAATTGAGATATGGAAATTTTAGTAACTTCTTGAAGATTAAAAAAAAAAAAAAGCTAGAAAGTACTGGGACTAAATTCTGAACCACCATTGTCTGATTCCACAGTCTACCATTTAATTGCTGTGAAAGTCATTAGCCATTTACAAATAATTAATCACCACCCTCCAGAACTCAAAATTGCACTTATCTGACCCCTTAAATTAGGCCTAGCCATGGGACTTACTTAAGCCAATGAAATATAAGAATCAATGGCCTATGTCACTTCAGAGTAGACACTTAATGTTAGTATGTATTTTGTGACATTCCTTCCCATTTATGCAGTGATCTTGGAAACATTAAAATGAAATTACTGTTAACTGGAGTCCTTAAGTCACCATGATGACCCACGTTGAATAGGTAGCACTTGAATAGAGCAAGTGATTAGCTTTTATTGCAATAAGACTCTGAAATTATGGAATTATTATCTCCTCATAGCTTAGTCCATTTTGACTGACAAAACAACTCTGCAACAAAATAATAACAACTTATTTGTGCTACAATAAGAAAATCCAGTAGGGAAACCATTTAGGAACACTGGCCCAAGAAGAAAATGAAAGTAACTCTGATGGCGTAAGGAAAAGAGCCCAAAGAAATCTTAAGATGGTAACTAAAGAACAAGATAAGGCAATCAGCAATAAAACTGAGTTCCCTTCTACCCTAGTGTAACTGGCAAACATTCAGGATACGCAAATCAGATGACTAGAAGGGGCAGTTGATAAAGATTATATTGCCCATGGATATCTACAAGGTAGCTAAGAGATTATAATTCTGCAGGCAGGAATCTGAAAAAGTTTTGTGCACAGCTTCAGTACTAGCTATATGTTACACGTATAACTTCCTCCTGTGCAGGAAGGGAAACAGAGTTTGCAGGTGGAGTTAGTGAGTTTATCGATTAAGTTTACTCAGGAAGTTCAAGTTTCTTTATGGCATTTATAGCATTAACTAAACTAGTGTTTGAAACATAGGTATCCTTCTACATTTATATATTTACCAAAATTTTAAAGTGTAACCATGTAAAGATTGCTTGTCCTAAATTTCCGATATTCCTGGAAGTGCATGTGAAGGAAGATTTGGATATGGCTATTTGACAACATTTCATGAAATTAATCACCTGGAGAATTCATATGAGAACTGCTGTCAAGTGTTACAAGTTTAACAAGAAAATGTATCTGAAAAGAAAGTATCCAAAGACAAATGGAGTAGGTTCTCTAGTATCAGATTATATTGATACTGCATGAGAAATTGTTGAGAAATCATGGCAACACATCACAATGAATACATTTTTTGTCGTTAAGATGCTCTCCTTCATGGGGGACTTAGGTAAACTAGACAGCTGATTGAATTGCCCTAGAGACAAATTGTGAATTGTGAAGAAATAAAAAAAAAAAGGTAGATCTATTTGTTTCATACTAGAAAAAAACTTGGTAACAATAAAAAAGGTTTTGATACATTTTGCCAAATTTAGAAAATTTTAAATTGGAAAAATGAAAGACTGCAGAAGCAGGTTGGGCTTATCCAGCAGCTGACCATAAGTTATTCATGCATGCCTAACTGGGATTATGTTTTCTATTATCTGTGAGAGTAACTCCGCTTATCCCACCTTCTTAGACAGCATGGGTCTGCATGGTGGGGCATGAGAAGAGGTTTGAGAAATACATTTGTGATAAACTCAACATCATAAGATGGGCAACTAGAAATGGGAGATAATGAAGTTTCAGAAGCCTACTATTACTCCAAGGTTTATCGAATGGAATATACTGAGTGCCATTAATTTGAGACCAGGAGTGTAAGGTTAGGAGAAAAATGGTTTTAAGAAAGGTGATAAGTTTAGTTTTGAATATAGTGATTTTTTTAATGCTTAGAACACTGTCACATGCTTTTGTTTGTTTCCAGTAGTGAATTGGATATATGAATCTAAAACTCGGGATCAAAGTGAGGGCCGAGATTGTCAGGCATTAGTTCTCGGAAGATAGTTAAAGCCATGAGAATGGATGAGACCACTGGAGGAGAGCATGAAGAATGAGCATGAAGCATGTCATGTAAGGACAGAATTCTGGGAAAAACCAAAGGCTAAGAGGTTAGGAGTGAATTCGGACCTCAACGCAGAGAGAAGAATATCATGGAAGCTTCAGGAATTAAGAATTAAAGAAGGAAATGCTAAACAATGGCAATTAGAAGGCCAACAAGATTTATAGTGGCATAAAACAAAGAGCATTTATTATCTCACAGTTCCTGTGGATCAGTAATCTAGGTATGGCTTAGCTGGGTGCCTCTGAGTTAAGGTCTTTTATACAGTGTAGTTAAGCCTTCAGTTTCCCAGAATTGCAGCTACACCTGAGGGCTCAACTTCAGAGGGTGTCTACTTCTAAGTTCATTCCTGTGGTTCCTGATAGGCTTTGATTCTTGGCCACGTGGGTCTCTCCACAGGGCTTTCTCAGGGTAAGGCAACTGGCTTCCCTCAGGGTGAGCAAAGCGAGGGAGTCTTGGATATCACAGACATAAACACATCTAAGATGGAAACCAGAGTCTTTTTGTAATCTAATCTCAGAAGTGACACCCCATCAACTATTCCATAGCCTATTCTACTCTATTTGAAGTGAGTTAATAGGCTCACTATGCCCTCCTTAAGAGAAGGGCATAACATGTGGACAAAAGTATCAGAAAGCAGGGACCATCATGCGCCATCTTAGAGATTTCCTATCACAGTTAGCCCTCTCTTCTCCCTAGGATTTATATTCCTCCCACATAAAACATGCACTCTGCCCTTCCTGATGATCCCCTTACAGAAGTACATAAAAGTCCAGAATCCTTTCAGGTCCTTGTATAGAAGAGACTCCTTAGATGTAGGTACAACTCCTCAAGTACAATTCCTTTCATCTGTGAAATTAAAGAGACAATTTATCTGCCTCCCACCCATCCAACATATAATGGTGGGAGAAACATCCAGTAATCACTTTAGAGGTTTCCGAACAAAAAGGGAAGGTAAAATGGAGTCACTGGTTCATAGCAATTTTAAAATACAGCCATGTGTGTTTTAGAAGGTCTTTGACTATGTCTCAAGGGTTCAGAATAATTTTCCATGGCTCTTTCCTGTATCCTCAGGAGTCTTTAATTAAAATTGCTAGCTATTCAGACTTAGCCTACGATTTTCTCTCCCAGGTGCATTGATAAATACTAGCTCATATTTCAGATGCTTAAACTCAAAAATCCTATCTATATAGGATAAATAAATTTTTATATATTATATATTCAATGTATTTATTTATTTTAGATAGAAAATGCATTTTTCAAAATATCATACTGATAATCTAATATAAATTCAATGTCTGAAGATCTGCTTATTTAACTATTTCCTTTTTAGCTGAGTTCCTTTTTAACTCAGCTAAGAAGGAAATATCAGAGGAAATCATTATGAAGATATCTGATCACTCAAAACCATCATTTCTTGAAAATTTTCAGGATGGAATTGAGGAAGAGTGACATATTTGAAATGACCTGCCTGAGATTACTTCAAATTCTCTTGTGTTAATTCATAACTTTATTATTATTAAAATTATAATATAACAATAGGCAGCGTTCAGGAAGAGAGTTGCAACAATCAGAAAGCTATAGTTACTGTCCTAATAGGCACACTGAGGTGTGAGTTAGAGTTTACTCCTTGCAGGGAACTGGAGCCTGGCATATTTAGTGGTACATATGGATGGATACACCTCATGCTGCCGGGACTGACAGTGTTCTCTGAAGGAAGACTTCTCTATATACTAAGAGGTGATCAGTGTTTCATACTTGTTCAAATTGGTGCATCTTTAGTACCAGGAGTGACACATAGAACTGTTTTGTTGTTTGTTTAATAAATGAAAGAGCAGATGGAGCTTGGTTCTCCTCAATTCCATGGGATGCTATGTCTAGAATAGTAGAAGGGATTCCAGATCCTCTTTCAGCCTTCCTGTATATTTTAAATGCCTCCTTGCCTGCTCAAGGAAGGGGAAAAAGAGGGAACTAATATTTTTTTCTTTGCATAGGTAGGTACTAGGAATTGAACCCGGGTCTCTGGCATGGCAGGTGAGAACTCTGCCTGTTGAGCCACTGTGGCCTGCCCCAATATGTTTTCCATGCATGTGTGAGCAAGCCATGGTATAATACTCCTTATAGATATATTTCAGCTAATTTTCAGAACAGTTTTCTAAGATGAATACTGAAGTTTCTTTTCTGCAGATGTGTAACTGAATCTTAGAAACACATGTAGACAAAATTATAGATCTTCACTTTATGTATATTCCATGGGATTCACCAATGCATAGTTTTCATAGATTATTTTAGGAGTTGTGATAAAAAAGAGAGAAATGCTAATTCTGTCATTCTCACAATATTTGTCCCCCCTTATGTAACAATCAAGATTGATTTACTTCCACTAGAGTCCATGTTATGACAATAAACATAACTTTAGTTTATGTTTATATGACAGAAAATAAAGGATCTCAAGCTTATATGAATGCATTAACACATATACATGTGCACGCACACATGCACACACACTATGTTTACACTTAAATGTATCAGTTATGAACATAGGTTCTGGGCTCATGGCCAGTGCTTAACATAGTTTATGCAGTAAGAAAAACACCATGTAAGAAGCCAACCTAAATTTTAATATATTCAGCTTTCCCTCTCCTGAGAATCAATGTTGGTAGGTGGTATACTAAATAATGTGTTGCAAACATATACCCATATTTACTATACCCACAGATGTGGAGAGATGTAGGGAAAAAAAGCCAAAAGCCTCAGAAGATAGATAAATAATACTGGCTAGCATGACTTAAGAATCATGACAAATAGAATTTTTTTTAATGATGAACTGTTTTAGAATTGTGATTATAATAGTCATGTGAGTAGTTCTGGGTTCAGGCAAAGTAAAACGTCAGCTTGAAAAATTCAGAAGAGGCTGGCATAACATATAGTAATCACAGTTAAGGGCCCGTCTGTAAGAATAGTGTTGTAAATGATCGTCATTTTCCTTACTTCAGAATCTCACTGCTGTTATGCATGGTGGCTCATTCAGTAAATAGCTGTATAAATAAAATTTAGAGGGGTTCCTAAATTAGAATTTTATGAAGATTATTAATGGATATATTAAGAGTGAATGACCCTTCCTTTTGAATGAAGAAATATATATAATTTATTTTACATGAGTTTATATAATGACATATATACAGGGATTTCTACCCATGTGCTTTACCTGTTAGCAATTACAACAGAAGAAGCAGTAAAGAAAAAAAAAATCTCAGTAGCTTCCAAAAAAAGCACTTATTTCTCAAACATCTGAGGGTTAGCTCTGTGGTGTGCACAAGTGTCTAGGTTATGTGAATATCTTGTGTATGCATGCATGGAAGACATCTATGGCTTATGAGGATTTTTCATCTACAAATATGCCCTAAGCGTCCACCCCCCTTCTTTCTTACTTCTTCATGAAAATAGCTGGCTGATTCAGCAGCTCTCTGTCTTGCTCTCATTCATATACCTGCGTGTATATTCTTTCTTTCTCTAATCTTGCCACTGGGTCTTAAGTTCTATGGCAACTTGAGTGATACTTTAAATGATAGTTTCTTCCTTATCTCTCCCTCACTCTTCTGTCATCAAAACCTGGGTTCAAGAACAGACCTAATATTGGTCCTTAAGCTATTACATATTAATGTACTTATTAACTTACTTGTATATTCTCTTCTTTGAATTATAAACTCCTTTACAGCAGATGTTGCATCTTATTTATTTCAGATTGCTATTTTCAGTGTGCTGGCCAATGCTTTTAAAATTTTAATGTGATAAAATCACTTGGAGTAGTTGTTAAAAAATGCAGATTCTGATTTGTTAGGTTTAGGTTTAGGCCTAAGATCCTATCTTTCTACACATTTCTAGGTGATACTGAGCTTATGGTCTACAGACAGTGATTTGAGACCAATGATTGAACTGCATTTTGTAAATAATTTTAGAGAGATGTGCTCTTGGTTGCCCTTTGAGCGCTCATCTCAGTATTAAATTTTAAAATATGTCATTGAAGTTGAAATAGAAGATTTGGCCCCTTGGTGAAACAATATGTATCTGAGGAGTTCGTGGAAACACGCATTAGGGTTGTGCATTAGTATGTGGAGAAAGTAAATACAACTATGTCCTCAAATCACAAAATGTAACATTGTCCTAGTCTATTGTATTTAAAGTACTCCCTCTAGATGGCAAGTGCTTACTATTCTTTGCCAAGGTAATTTTTTGTGAATAACAAGATAATTTATTCTTTTCTAAAAACTCTCTAATTCAAGCTAAGATCTACTTAACATATTGACATATTTAAAAAAAATAAAGTCTTTGGTCAAAAAAGTTAAGGCAACTTTGTATGCTTTGCATAATCTTCATAAGTAATTCCTCCTCTTAGAAGTTTTATCAGTACTAGATCTGAATCTTTTCCCAGTAGCCAATATATCTAAACTCCTCCTAAATCTAAACTCATCAAAAAATGACTGCTCTTGTTTCTGTTTTACCAATGAGGTTTTATCACCCTTTTGCATATGCATGATCTCAGGGTAAAGATAAAATCAAGTTTAGCTATAAGACTCTGAGAGAGTCTTGTCTCACAAATTATTGTGAGTTAAGCTTTTATTTAATGGAGTGGAGCATAATCTGATAAATAGAAAGCCCACAGTGTTTTAGGAGTGTTACACTGGCTTTGACTAAAAGAGATTGAACCAGCTAAGGTAGCTCAAATTATAGTAAGTTCCAGGAACTTCCGAGTTTCTTCAGGGTAAAGGAAGTTGAGATAGTTACTCATTAGCAAGCATGAATAATTTCTTATATAAAATGAAGAACATGTTAGAAAGTGGATCCAAGAGCCTTGGAGAACAATGAAATAGGGGACCCTCCCAGGGAGTGGAATTTGGCCCCAATCAGGTAGTATCCCTGCCCACAGAGCGTTGTGTATCCAGATGTATTTCAGAGGTGTGGTAGGCCAGTGACCACTATATACCTGCGGTTGTTCTCCTTTTAAATGAGGGTATCTATTGTAAGTATCTGCCTCATATATCACCATAGTTTGCTGGTTGTATGGGTAATGAATAACTTGTCTTTTTGTTCATAGTTCTCTGAATCAGAGGGGCTGCATCCAAGGTCTAGGAACAATGAAGACTTTTCTATATTTGAACCTGATTTATGTGATAGAATCATAGATTTTGAGATTTTATGCAATAAGGGGAAGATAATTTTTGATATCCTGGAATGAGGGTGAGCTCTTTTGCATGTGGGGGAAACTTGTGAATAATTTGTGCCCAGGTGATGTTTTATGCTAGATTTAAAAAAAAGTCTATAATATCTTTGTAATTCTTCCCACCAAAAGATGGAATCTATTTCTCTATTATTTGAATCTGGTCTTGGCCATATAACTTGCTTTGTCCAGTGGCTCATTACCGAAAGTGGCAGAAGCAAAGGCTTAAAAAAGCAGTCATGTACTAGAGTCTCAAGTCTTTTGTTGAGGGAGAAACCTCAGTTACACCAGCCATCCCAGCTGTCCAGCTGAGGCCCCAGATGTTCAGGGTGATACAGCCCTACCAAGCTAGTCTAGACCATAAGAATGTCTCAACCAGTCCTGAAACTTGTGAGAAATAATAACCCAGTGTTGATTTGAGTCACTAAGTTTGGGTGACTTTTAAGCAACAAAAGTCCATAGAACCTCCCTTTTTACCGATTAACTATTTCTCAACCAACCCAAGCGGATTACACAGGCTTTAAAGTCATATTTTCAATGTCTACTTACAGCTTATTACCTCTTACTTTCAACATAATTCTGGACAAAAAGATTTTCCACCCCCCAGATATTGCATCACCCAGGGTGATGCAATGCAGAGGCAGCATTTTGGAAACTAGTGTTAGTGAGGCAAATAGACCAAGCAGTCCTTTCAATCAAGATCTATGAAGCTACCTTATAGGATTGTTGACTATAGTATTTCTGTTGTGTCTTATATGTAGAAGATGCTTAGCAAACAGCAGCTACTATTCCAATATTGATGTTTGTAATGCCTCAAGTCACATCCCACAAAGGTAAAACCGTGGTCAGCATTTGGGAGTTCAATGTTTCAAGATGCTCTAGGGCTTTTTATTCCAATTGTTTAATTGATGAGGAGACTGGTGTCTAGGATGTTTGGGAGATTGCATGTTAATCTGTGCTCATGACAGTGTGAAAACGTTTGGTTATAAACCCTGTACTATGTATATGCAGGCTTCTGTGTCTGATTTATGAAGTTCATTTCAGAAACATTCTCTGCCAAATATTTAAAATAAGGATTTAATGATCTGCAATTGTAAAGCTTCAATGAAAATTTTAGTTATGTTGGAAGTCTAGGTGTATAAAGTGCTTCTTCATTAATGTGGTCAAAACTAAGACCATCTTCTCCTGTAATTAACGTACACTTTTTACGAAAAATAAAGCAGAATCTGCAGTTCCCAAACTCATAAGTTCTGAGATTTGTTTAGACTGTTTTTCTTGGGAAAAAAATAAATTACCACAGATGAGAGATGCCTCTTCTAAAAGAGGGAAGGCAGAGGTAGTTTGAGGGGAACATTCGGGAAGATATATAATATATAGATTAGAGTTTATAAAAGGAAGCACAAGCTTAGGAGGATGAGGTCTGTGCAGCAGATATGTAAGATATGGAAGACATGATAGGAGGTAATGATTTCTGCGAATTTTTTGTCATTTGCTAATTCTTACCAGGGTCTTGATGAGAGAGATTTCAAACAGTGTAAACATCAATAAAATAGTCTCCATGTCTATTGAAATTTTCAGGGTATTGATGTGTTAGGTTACAGACAGTTGCTATTCACAAATAACTAAAATTGCATAAACTCAGCAATTTATAGATTCTAGTACTTGAGTAAGTTACATCCTTCAAAAGAAATGAATTAGCTAATGTCTACATCTAAAAGCCCCCAAGAATAATATGTAGGCATT
The DNA here is from genome assembly GCA_004026745.1 of Myrmecophaga tridactyla. Classification (NCBI taxonomy): domain Eukaryota; kingdom Metazoa; phylum Chordata; class Mammalia; order Pilosa; family Myrmecophagidae; genus Myrmecophaga; species Myrmecophaga tridactyla. The sequence continues at coordinate 33,450 of PVIY010018626.1, forward strand.
GGTTTTCAAGGCTGAAATAATATACTTTAATCCTTCAGAAAATATTAATTTGCTTGATATAGAACAGGCAATTTAATACTCTTTGACTGTACACATTAATATTTGGATGAATTATGCTTTAGCTGGGCTTAATGTGCCCATTTGCTGTGGAAGGTGAAGGTTACTAAAGAAAAGCTCAAGGCAAGGCTTTACGTCGACAGGTCCCATTCCTTTAGAGGCCTATTTCAAAAGGCTGCCAATTTTCCGCTGCCAAATATTTATTCAAAGAAAATAAGCATGTAACATTACTGTTTTACTCCCAGTTCATCCCATTAATGTATTATTTTAATGAGGATTAGATGTTGATTAGATATAATGACTGCTAATGATCTTATCTACTAAATTTAGGCAGATGTTAAGGGACTTACGCTCAAAAATACCACTTGTGTTAAGTCTCAGGAGAAGCAAGTGAAAGAAAGTGAGAGCCTTCTGCCTTCACCATGATAATGAATTAACCGTGACCTGAAAAGGTGAAATGATGTATATGGCAAATGATTTGGCTTAAACACAGGATGGAAATAATAGATGATTAAAGTGTTTTAAAATTTGAATGCAAAGTATTTTGAGAAGTGTTGCCAAACATAAGGAGATGAAGGTTTTGGGCATAGAACAAAGAATGATGGGATCTCCATCACGTATTTATTTTATAGTTAGAAGTGTCTCCATGGATACATTAGTCCAACTTCACTCTGAGGTCAAATAATTCATCCAAAGTCAAACAAGTCCTGTTCAAACTAAAGGCAAGGTCTGCGTTTTTCATTTTCCGAATGGCCTAAGGACTGGGCAAATTTCTTAGATACTTAATTAAGTAAATTCCATTTAGTTCAGTAACGTGTATTAAGTATCCATGTGAAGGCACGATAGCAATCACTGAGGCCTGACCCATGTAAAGAATGTCTGTGCCCCTTTAGGCACTCTAGGAATTGAAATGGAAAACAAAAAGGATGGTTACCCCAAAATATCAATTTCTTTGAAGTCAGCAACACATATGGCTCCTCTATCATCCCTGTATGGTAGACTAATACTGTAACAAACCATAAATCTTCATGGCTTAACCCAGTGAATGTTTAAAACTTGCCCATCTCACAGTCCAATGAGGAATCTGATGGTGGCTTTCCTCATGGTTATTTAGGCCCAGGCTCCTTTCATAGTGTGGCTGTGTCAATGACTTAAGAGTTCAGAGTCCTTTACAGATTTAGATGCCCTATTGAATATAATGGCAGCTCATGATCTTATCTACTAAAGTAATGCAGATGTGAACATAATTAAAAATACTTCATGTGATAAATCTTTTAGGCAATGCTCAAAAGAGGAGAGGCACAGAAGTGATTTTAAAGACCATTGTCTATGAGTAGCTTACCTCACTTCCTTTCACATTCCATTGGCTGGTATATGATCACATGATCCCACTTAATAACAAAACAGGCTGGGAAATGTAGTCTTTATTTGCCCCAGAGGAAAATGAGATGAATTTTTGTCTCTGCCATTGTCTCTTTGTTCATTTTTTAAAAAAACAGTTTTAATGAGAAATCTTCACACACACATAGTGCTTACATGGTGTACAGTCAGTGGCTTGCAATATCATTATATAGTTGTAAATTCATCACCATGATCATTTTTAGAACATTTGCATCACTCCAGAAAAAGATGAAAGGAAAAAACTCATACATACTATATCCCTTACTCTTCCCACTGATCGAACTACTAGTATATCAATCTATGCAATATTTTACCCTTTATCCCCCCTATTATTTATTTTTTATCCTTATTTTTTTACTCATTTGTCCATACACTGGATAAAAGAAGCATCAGACAAAAGGTTTTCACAATCACACAGTCACACTGTAAAAGCTATATAGTTATATAATCATCTTCAAGAATCAAGGCTACTGGAACACAGGTCAACAGTGTTTGGCACTTTCCTATAGCTACTCCAATACACCATAAATTAAAAAGGAATATCTATATAATGTATAAGAATAACTTCCAGGATAACCTTTTCACTCTGAAATCTCTCAGCCACTGAAACTTTATTTTGCTTCATTTCTCTCTTCCCTGTTTTGGTCCTGGATCATACGGGAGTCAGGTCCCATGTTGCCAGGAAGATTTGCACCCCTGGGAGTCATGTCTCAGATGGTGGAGGGGGTGGGGTGTCAGTGAGTTCACCTGCCGCATTGACTTAGAGAGGCCACATCTGTGCAACAAAAGAGGTTCTCTAAGGGTGACACTTAAGCATAATTATCAGTAGGCTTAACTTCTCCTTCACAGGAATGAGCTTCATAGGGGTGAGACCCAAGATTGTGGGTTCAGCCTATTGAATTGGTTGTCCCCACTGCTTGGGAGAACATTAGGAATTCCCCAGATGAGGAAGTTGAATATCTCCTCCTTTCTCCCCAGTCCTCCAAGGGGACTGTGCTGGTTTGAAAGGATGTATGCCCCCTAGAAAAGCCATGTTTTAATCAAAATCCCATTTCATGAGGTAGAATAATCCCTATTCAATACTGTATGTTTGAAACTGTAATCAGATCATCTCCCTGGAGATGTGATTTAATCAAGAGTGGCTATTAAACTGGATTAGATGACGACATGTCTCCACCCATTTGGGTGGGTCTTGAGAAGTTTCTGGAGTCCTATAAAAGAGGAAACATTTTGGAAAATGAGAGCAATTCAGAGAGAGCAGAGCAGAATGACATAGTCACAAGAAGCAGAGTCCACCAGCCAGCGACCTTTGGAGATGAAGAAGGAAAATGCCTCTGGGGGAACTTTATGAAACAGGAAGCCAGGAGAAGAAGCTAGCAGGTGATGCCTTACTTGCCATGTGCCCTTCCAGCTGAGAGAGAAACTGTGACTGTGTTCACCATGTGATTCTCAGATGAGAGAGAGACCCTGAACTTTATTGGCCTTCCTGAACCAAAGTATCTTTCCCTGGATACCTTTGATTGGACATTTCTATAGACTTGTTGTATTTGGGACATTATCTCGGCCTTAGAACTGTAAACTTGCAACTTATTAAATTCCCCCTTTTAAAAGCCATTCTGTTTCTGGTATATTGCATTCCAGCAGCTAGCAAACCAGAACAGGGACTTTGCAAATACATTTTTATTCACTGCCCAAATTACTCTGGGATATATCATCGCATCACGCTAACCTATACAAACCACAGGGATCTCACATCCTAGTCAAGATTCCATGTAACTATAGTGTTCAAATAAACTGAACATACACATTAAATTAGATAATGCACTGCACAAAATATAAATTTTGCACCAAATAAACTTCCCTTCCTTGGGTCTCATGCAGAAGTTATGTTTTAAAATATGGACATATCCTTTACCCTGTATTCTTATTTATGTTAGTCCTATGCAACTCAGCTTCATTGATATCTCTAGTTGAAGTCTGATCACTTTTTCAAGTTTTTGAACAGTTACTGCATGGGGTACTGCTGATTTTCATAGCTTCAGTGCTCTAACCCAGAGTCTCAGGTGTCACATACACACCCAAAGTTTCAGGGAATGACCAAGTTACACTCAAATAGCTCAGAATCTCAGAATTTAGAAATACTAGTTACAACCCCTGAATATATGTGACTGCTGTAAGAGCTTACAAATCAAGGGCCCTTTACAATAGACCCCACCCTGATAACCCATGCTCTCAACTTCGGTTCTCCAAGTTTGTACATTATAGTTAGTCCATATGAGTGAGGCATAATAATAGTTGTCTTTTTGTTTCTGTCTTTCATTCAACATACTGTCTTGAAGGTTCATTCACACAGCTGCATGCCTCACAACTTCATTCCTTCTTGCAGCCACTCAGTAGTCAGTTGTATGTATACCCCACAGTTCCCCCTTCCTTCCCTCAGTATATTGTACGCTTAGGACACCTCCATCCATTGTGAATCGTGAACACCAGTGTCTGGCTTCCATATTTTTGTGACCACAGGAGTGTTAAGTTAGTAACTATTACCATTCATAAGTTAGTCATTGTTATGTTAGTAACTATTACCATTCATAGGACCTTTCAAACAGCTCCGCAGATAATGAAGTCATTGTTCTCCATAGGAAAAATCTCTTGGTTTTTCTAGCCTGAGTTTTTTTGTGCGTAGAAAGAGGAGTGGCTCGGAAGTCAGGGGCATTCAGGTCTAAGTCCAACTGCACCATGTCCTGGCTGTGTGATTTAGTCAGACCACACAACCTCACGTGGAGGATAATGAAACCTGCTATATCACCAGATGGTTTGGTGTGCTGTTATTTTTTTAAGTAGTGATATTTTTCTGACCTCATCTGGTACCACTCTTCCCCTCCACCTTGGTCTCCATTCTGTTCCTGCCTCAGACCCTTTGCACTTGTCTTCAGTGCTGCCTGGAACATTCTTTTCCATAAAACATAGCTAGTTCATTCTCAAAATTCAAGTTTCAGCTCAAACACCCTCACCCACCCCCTTTCAAGGAGTGTTTCCAGATTAAACTTTCTGAGATATATTGCCCTTTCTGCCCCTTTTAGTTACTCTCTATGCTGAAGTCACCCTAAATGTTTTTTTTCCAATCAGTTATCATGCAGGAAAATAGAGTTCTCTAGAGGGTAAGTTTCATAATAGTGAGCCTGTTTTGCTCAATGATAGACATTGTGGACTTGGATAAGTGTCTGTTATGTGAATTCACTAAAGTAATAGGACACACCATCAGAACTGTACATTATTAAAAATGTTTGTTTGATCTTGGGCATAATCTGTGCCCTGTCTTGGCATTCTCAGATTACAAATGATATTTGGAAAGTTCTTCCAAAACCAAGGTGGTCCTCTGTGTAGGTTCTCAGGACCCACCTGCTGCAGAAAACACTGTCCTTGTATGGTTAATTTAAGAATGGCAGGTGTAAGTAGCTCTCCACTGAGGTGCCCTGCAGTTAATGTCTCATTGTACAATATAAGTGTTACTCAGGCTCCACCTGAGCAGTGGGAAAAGTAAGAGCTTTTGCTTAAGGAAAGGTAAGTGTGACTAGAAGGCAATATGACCATACTTTCCATTGCTTTGAATTTGTTCCATTAGGGCTTACTATTACTCTTTGGTAGGTGTGTACCCAGATGCTGTTTATCATCTCATTTATAAATTAGAACACAGCTTCTCTCCAGATAACCTAGTATAAAGCAGGTTAGCCCAAGAAAAATCCTATGAGAAGTGTATATTTTTCATGGCATATATATATAAATATATATATATGTGCATGTGTGTGTATTTAAATAAAACTTGATGCAGCTTTTGAAAGGGCAAAGCACTGTGAAAAAGAATCTGAAAATAAGTGGGCATCCAAGAAAACAGAGATCATTTTCTTCTTTAAAGACTTTAAGACCTTGGGGATAGGGCATTAGAATCAAGGTCCAACTGGATGGAATTAGAAAGCTGTGGATCCTTAGTGTAAACGGAACCTGAGCTTCTCGTTTCCTGTCTTTGAATAAATACTATGTAGGTAGTGGCAAAGTTGAGGATAAGAAAGTCCTTCTGTTTTTAGATGATACTAAAATTCAGGAAATGGTTTTACTCACATCATTTCATATCATCTTTCAAATAGGTTTTTCAAAGTTTCTATTATTGAATCTATTCTGTAGATGAATAAATAGAATGAGTAATGTTCAGTAATTTTCCCAAGGTCATTTTTCTATTGACTAACAGACCTAGTATTCAAGCACCAGTCTGTCTGACCCCGGAGCCTGTGTTTTTTTTCCCACTCTATTAGGATCTATCAATTCCTTGTGTATCATCTCAAGAGAAAAGAGATGGATTTATTCTACTTTGCACTTCTGTCTCCTGGGGCTCAGAGATTAAGAAAACTTTCTAAGATTTTGTAGGTAAGTGGTACTATATTTCTGGATTCTAAATATCAGTATATTTGGGGCTGGATTTCTCCAGATCAGATTCAGAAGGGATAAGGATTGCTAATTCCATTCATGCATTTGTGAAGTCCAGAAACAACAATGCTTATTTTGTTATATTTTCCAAGTTTGTTCATACTATCCTATTGTTTCAAATTTTTGTTTTCATAAGAGTTACCTATATTGCACATTAAGAAAAACATATTTCTAGACTTTCCATCACCAGCAATTCTGTTTCAGTAGTTTTTGCATAGGAATTCGCCTATTTAATAAGTAGGTACTTCTGAAATAGGAGGTCTACAGACCATATTATGGAAGAACTGTTTAGTGCTTACTAGATTATAATTTATTGATTTCCTTTCCATAATTTCTACTCACCTAAATTTTTCATTCAATCCGTCAATTTATACTAAAAGTTTTGCATAATTATGGTGGTCAATGACATTAATAAAATATTTCCCCTTACATTCAAGAATAATATTAAAGCAAACAGGAAATTTTGTTCTATTCTCTATTGCTGAATTGTTTCCTGAGGCTACATCCCAAGGAGTTAGAAGGCTTGGCCATTGGGTTGACCGTTATTTTAAGCCACTTTTTCAGTTTTTGGTTTCTCAGGCAACTTTTATTGGACTTATTTCAGATTTGTCCCACTGCTTGATGAATAGTTTAATCTTTATACAACTGGTCTCCTTATATGAGCCCAGCTTTTATTATAACAGGGTCACTAGACCTGAAATACCTACTTAATTCAAAAACTAACTTTTTAAAGTTTACCTAGTATAATTGTGCTTTGTTTCTTCTTGAAATTAAACTCTGAAGACCGTATTTTTTTACTCTTTGGTAGTTTAACTCTGGAATTGAAAAAAAACTTAAATGGGCAAGTCACGGTAGACTTCAAATTGAATATAGTTCATAACCTACAAGGTCATATTTAGGATATCAAGAATTCTATTGCTTGCTCCTTCAGGCTTTCATCAAATGAATATCTATTAAGTATTCACAATGTTAGGCACTATATAGGCAAACAAGTCACGGTGGTCCCTCCCCTTAAAATATTTACATTCTAGTGAACAAGATCAATACTAAACAAGTAATTATAAAGTGTGGACTGCATGTACGATATAGGGAATACATGCCATGGCGCCCACCCATTGGGGAGTCTATTAAATCTCAGAGGATGTGATGAGTGAGCTGATGCTTGAAGAACTGGGAGAATTATCTAGGCAGACAGTGTAAGGATAGGATTTTGCATGGGTACAACTGTACAGAGTGGAGGAGGAGAAACTCTCCTCTATCAGACGAAATAGATGCATGCTATTTGGTTGAATATATTTGAGTGAATGATAACAGAGAATGCTGGAAAAACCAGCAGGGTCTGATCAAGAAAGACCATGTTATAGAGACTGGACTTTACCTGCAGGATATTTTCTTTTACAAAAAGTAGAAGTGCCAGGGGAAAAGCTCTGGGGCTTGGAGCATAGGGAGGCCCATTCACCTGAGGAGGAAAATAGGTTTCTCTTCAAGGAGGGTGAGGTGATGGGTGTTAGATGGATGGAAGAGACACTGTAACATTGTCCTGACCCCGTAGGAGCTCAGGGTAGACTGCAGATGCTCCGGGGCTCTCCTGAAAGATAGCCAGGCTGCATCTGGCACAGAACAACGAAAACATACCTTTGGGATACACAATAAACCTTCACAGGTTACTTTGACTAATTCTGGTCCAGTTTTTCAGATGGATGTTAGACCCTTCATTCTTCTAGGATACTAGGAAAGGGAAAGAATCTAAATAAAATCTGTGACCAAACATTTCACCTCCTAAGTTTCCTTATAACCAGATTTTCTGGGGGCTTAAGAATTATGGCTTTGAAAGTTAAAAAGAAATAAAGTATTGAAAGGCAGATTAAATCATTTGGATTAGGGATATTGACAGTGCAGATATAAAAACTTTTAGTGCCCACTAAGTGCCAGCACACAGCTATGTTTGGTGATTCAGTTCTAAAAACTCCACTATGATTTGCATTCGACAGTAAGTCAGCTGAGGCATGTACAATGGTTTGACGCTGTTATATACCCTAAAAAAAGATCATGTTCTTAAAGCTAATCCATTCCTGTGAGTGCAGAACTATTGTGGATGAGACCTTTTGATTATGTTATTTCAGTTGATGCCTGCCCCACGTGGGTCTTAATCCTTCTGCTGGAGTCCTTTAGAAGAGGAAAAAATAGAAAAACGACCCAGAAGGTGACAGAGAGAGAATCATACAGAAGTTCAGAAAGAAAGCCACAGACAGAGCAGCCAGAAACTGAAAGCAATGAAACCTGGGAAAGAAGGACCAGCAGATGCTGCCAAGTGCCTTTGCATATGACAGAGGAGCCCTGAATTGCCAGTAGCCTGTTTTCAGGAAGAAGGTATCATCATGGTGATGCCTTGATTTAGACATTTTCACAGCCTCAGAACTTGTAAACTAGTAAATTCTTACTGTTAAAAGCCAGTCCATTTCTGGTACATTGCATTTCTGCAACTTTAGCAAATTAAAACAGCATATAAGATGACCTGTGCTGGGCCAATGCTAGTAATAGAAGAATGATTTTAACTCTAAGTGACTGCATGGTTAGTGGTTTCTCAAATGCTGTTACTCATAAGTCAGTAGGGCCTAACGAACAAATACCATTTGACCCTTGGGACATACCTTCAAGCAAGAACTGTGCTTCTGATAACTTGGATTCTGTGGATTTTGATCCAAACTACCAGGTTAACAACTTTAGCTCTGAGTTGTAATTATCTACCCAGCTGGGTGCATCTATATAGAATGCCTCTTAATTTTAGCTCAAGATTTATCTTCTATATATTAAATGCTGATTGCTGGCAAAAGATAATTTGGTTTCCTTCTGACACACAAAAAGGCATTCTTTATTGTTCAATAGATATTCTGCTTGGTTTTTTCACTTTCACATGAGAACATATGCTTCACCAAGCATGTAAAAGTCAAATGCATTTTCTTCTCCTTTGTTGTGTTTGTTGCATTTTCTAGTTTTTCTTTGCACAGATTAGAAGGAGTATGGAGACAATCGCCTCCTTCTAAAACCTGTGTTTATTGTCCCTGGATCAGGGTATTTGTGGCCTCAGGCAAATTTTTTTCATAGGACCTCCATCTGTCAATGTAAACAATTTGATGTAAAAATGCAATACAAAATTAAAGGGCCCATGTAAGGTATAGTGATTTATTGATGAAGATTTGGAATAAGTAGCGAAGTACTTTCACATTTGTTTATTGTCCAGTCAATGCATTTGAAGAGACTTCATAGTTTTCAGCCCCATCTCTTCCTGTTCAGTCCAGAAACAATTTTTTCTTTTATGTTTTATCAAATGTGCCATTCCTGGCTAATTTCATATCTCTTACCTTGAGGAAAAGTTACCAATGCTGTCATTACTCACAGTGTCATGGATTCTGAAAGCTTATTTACTTTAAACAGCATAGGCCCTCTTGCCTTTTCAGCTCCCTAACTCCACTTGTTTAATGATGGTTGCATCATTACTTGTGGTGGGTCGTCATTCAGCCATCACTGAATTATCCATCGCTCTCAGTGCTGCCTGTGTATACTGGTTACCAGTGACTCTCACAAAGTGGGCTTCGTTGTTGATGACCACAAATGCCACCTGGAGGATTCAGTACATGTGAATCATAATTGCTTTTCTGGTCATGTTAAATTTTTCATTCAGTATTTTATAGCATAAACAGAAAAAGCCATCTTCCATTTGTGTCTTCTCTTGAACTCTTTAGGTCTAATCACTGCATTCCCAGAAAATGGGCTCTTTCCATGTTGGACACATTTCTGCCTCCCCACACTGCTACCTCTGGGGAGGAGAAATGAGAGTCCTGTCAGAGTAAGAATAGTGGTCCTGTTAGAACAAAAAATCTTCACCCTCGTTGGCAAGGTGTAAGGCCAACTTAGAAGAATATTCCAAACTGCATCAATTAGAAGCAAGAGAAGACATGATCAGAGGGGCCAGTTGGCTTTGCAGAAGAAAGAGGAGTGGTCACCCTGAAGTATGGACAGACACGTGGCATGAACATGCAAAGGGAGTTGATCACCTTGGGTGCCAGTGGCAGGGGATGCAGAAGGATTAAGCTACCATTCCTGCCCCCCACCAGTTGATGTAAACCAGAGGTGACATAGCAGTCAGAAGACAATGTGGTGAGACAAAACCTTTGAGCCACACGGGGGGTTGATCTATTTCAGGGTGGTAAAACCCCATCGATAGCTCAGAACCCTACATTAATCCTCTGTCCGAAAACAATGCCACCCAGAATGGACATGTAATCACCTTTTTAGTGCTCTAGTCTTATACAGTTCCATGAAAGAATGTCACATCATCCAGAGGAAGCAATGCACCTGTAATCTGATTACAGGCCACCCTCCTGTAATGAGAGCCCAGGCACAAGACCCCAGGACAATTCCATGGGTGTAAATCTCAGAACTCCTTGGGGCATCTGGTTAATCCCACATGCAAAGGAGAGCATAAAGCATCAGTGGGCACCACAAAGAGGGGAAACCTGCACTGGGCCCCCCATGGGTGTTGGTTCAGGCCCAAGGTGCCCCACCATCATGAAGCCCCTATGCTAGCCCCAGGCACCCAAGGAGGACTTGGGAAATTTCTTAGCTGCCATGCCATAATATGGGGTACCTTGAAGAATGGGCCCCTCTTCTAAGGGCAGCACTATCCTAGGTATGAAAAAGTAATTCCAGCCCTCAAAACAATTCATGTAGTGAAATTAGATAAATTGTCTTAACTGCAGTTGAGGAAAAATAAAATCTCCCAGAAGGGTGAATGAAATAATGTGGGTGAAAGCAATCAAAATAATTTTCTTACTTCTTAAAAAGTCAAATTCCTACTTTCCTTATTTACAGTCTTCCTAGCTTTATTAACAGGGGAGAAATGATCCCAAGCAAATTTTAGAAATGTGCCTCTGGCTTCCTCTTTTTTATTCCCCTTTCCCATTGGCTCCTTGCACCCTTATGTTCTTTCTTGACTCTTCTCATCAAACATGTTCCTAGGGAAGACTCTGAAGTAAGTCAATCACATGCTAGTATGAAGATGTCACTGTATTTTCTCACCTATGCATTTATCGAATGTATTAAATATCCATTTATTGCATTTTTACCAGATATTAGTGTAAACACTGCATATGAGTGGTGGCGGGGCCCGCTTCATGAGCTTATGACCTGGGCTATTACACAGGGCTCTGTGCCCATAAGGGCCACACCCTTAGCTCGATTTGCTTCTGTTGCCATCTTGAGATTCTTAATGTGTTTTCAACACGGGGCCCTGTATTTTCATTTTACGTTGGGTCTTGCAAATTATGTGTCTGGTTCTGAGTGATGGGTCCATCAATTACAGTTCATTCCCTTGTGACACTTACAAGAGACTGAGATATTTAAAATAATAAACTTTCGAGACCAGCATGGCTCAGTGTCGGAACTGAAGGGAGGCGATGGGGAATTAAGAAAGACAGGAGACAAAGATAGTTAAAGCAGGGACCATCAGAGCTCTGATGGAGGGTCAAAGACCCCATGAGGTTCAGCACTATTTTATAGGGCTGTGAGGTAAAGAAAGTAACAAAAGTAACTAAGGAATGGGGAAGGAGGAAGCATGGGCTCAACCATCTGCTTCCCTTTGCCCAGATGAGTCAAAGTTACATGTTTCCCAAGGCCTCCTTCTGCCCCAGACTCAAGCAGCTTCACAACACTTTAGTCTTTTCAGGACATCAGGTGTCTATTCCTAGAGACCGCTTTGCTATGTCTCTGCAGTGAGCATGTGACCTTCTGTCTCATCCACACCAGAAAATAAACCACTAATAAATAGATTGTAGATATGGTTCTAAGAAGAAAAGAATATTATTTGGAAGAGAATAAGAGGGATAACCTAATTAATAGTAGGATGGTTAGTAAAGAACTCCCTGAAGATGTGACATTTGAGAGAACACTTGAAGAATGCAGAGGAATCAGCTGTGTAAGGAACTAAAGTAAGTGACATTTTTAAAAGCCCTAATGTAGGAAAAAAGCTTAGCACCTCTAGGGAACTAAGAAGTGAGTCTACCATGAGTTGGGAGAAGGAGATAGGAATGAATCATACGGAGCTCTATAGATCAAAGCACAGAGTTCATATTGTCTGTCACACAGGGTGAGAAACTAGATACATGGTGTGCATGCGTGTGTATGAGTATATAGAGATGCATTGATAGGAGGGTCAAGTGATCCTTAGTGGTCCCATGATGCTGTTTGAAGTGTGGGCATGGCTGGATGAGGAAGACCAGGAGGAAGATGTTGATCTTTGTAAAACATAATTCAGCAAAGTAGAGTCAATATTTGCATAACAGTCTGAGGCTTCAACTTTGAACCGAAGCCTTTGAACATTTTTGGTTATTTACTCCTGAAAATACAGGTTTCATCTCCTTCCTAGAAATGTTAGCACAGGTTTCTTCTTGACTTCATGTACTGCTCCCTTAAGGAAGTGATATTCTACTCCTTTAACTCTAAACTAGCCACTTGCCTTTATTTGTCAGGCTACTACGAAAACATACCCCACAATGGGTTGGCTTAAACAGCCAGGATATATTGGTTCATGGTTTCAGAAGCTAAAAGTCCTAATGAGACTGTGTTTATCCTCAAAGTCTGTAGCGTTCTGCTATTGGCTTGTTGAACTCTTGGGGTTCCTTGACTTCCATCTCTGCCTCTCATTACATGGCAATCTCTCTCCTTTTGCCTGCTCTTCTGGTTTCTTCCTGTATTGCCTTCTCTAAGTGTGTCCACATTTCTTCTGCTTAAAAAGCACTCCAGTAATACAGATTAAGCTCTGCCGTGATTCGGTTGGGACACATCTTTTTTTTTTTTTTTTTTTTAAATTTGCATATGAGCAGGAGGCACCAGGGATTGAACTCCAGACCTCCAGCATGGCAGGTCGGAGCTCTGCCTGCTGAGCCACGGCAGCCACCCCGGTTGGGACACATCTTAACAAAAAATATCGTCCTCCCAAGATCCTCTTTACAGTGGATTCACCCCCACAGAACATGTCTTTGGTGGGGTACGTAATCCAAACTACCAGATAAGGAATAATGCACTGGCCTGGTCTTCATTTCTAAGGATTCCCATAGAAAGCAGAAAAGAGTAAGATAGAAGATGGTATAAATATCAGATTATCAGGTGAATTGTTGAAAAATACACTTTTCACTTGGAAACTGAGTGGATGTAAAATAACATATTTACATAAAACAGCCCCATTAATGATGAATAAAAGCAAAAGGGAGGTAAATCCATACTTTGGAATAGTGTATAAACTTATAAAAAATTTATTAGCAGGTAAGATACAGTGTGCGTATAGCTACCATGTAACCGTGAGAGTTATTTACTTCCTTGAGCTTCAGTTTACTTATGAAAAATGAAGAAAAATACACCTTTCTGGACCCTTTGACTTTAGCAGTCTTACCAGTGCACCCTTCCCCAATTCTCCCCTTTCACCTGCCTAGTCAGTCATGCTTAGTTTTTATCACTCAGCTCAGGAAGTCTTTCTTGACAACCTCTGAACTGCCTGCATTTGGGTTAGACATAACTTCTATTTGCTTTTCCAGAATCGTGGGCCTTCCTTTTCTTGGAGAGCCTTAATTTGCTGTTTTAAAATGCCCTGTTAACTTGTCTGCATCTGATTTCCTAAGAGATGAGATAAATTAATCTCTGCATTCCCAGTACTTTGGACAGTGTCCAGGATAGTGCTTAGTAAACTTTTGATAAATAATTGAATGAAAGAATGAGCTGTTACGTAGATTTTGTCAGGTAATACATTTAAATTCCCAGAACAGCAGCTCAAAAAATGTGGTCAATAGATGGAGTTGATAGCAAATATAAACTTTT
>PVIY010018627.1:0-47240 GCA_004026745.1 Myrmecophaga tridactyla
CGTATTTTGGGGCATTCTGGTTCGGTGCATAAATATTTATGATTGTTATGTCTTCTTGTTGAATTGTTCCTTTTATTAGTACTTAGTATCCTTCTTTGTCTCTTTTAACTGTTTTACATCTGAAGTCTAATTTGTTGGATATTAGTATAGCTACTCCTGCTCTTTTCTGGTTGTTATTTGCATGAAATATCTTTTCCCAACCTTTCACTTTCACCCTATGTTTATCTTTGGGTTGAAGTATTTTCAACAGGAAAGGATGTTCAATTTTGTCAAATACCTTTTCTGCATCAATTGAGATGATCATGTGGTTTTCCTGCTTTGATCTTTTTATTGATGTATTACATTAATTGATTTTCTTATGTTGAACCATCCTTGCATACCTGGGATGAATCCTACTTGGTCATGGTATATAATTCTTTTAATCTGGTGCTGGATTCAATTTGCAAGAATTTTGTTGAGGATTTTTGCATCTATATTCATTAGAGAGATTGGTCTGTAATTTTCTTTCTCGTAGTATTTTGTCTGGCTTTGTTATGAGGGTGATGTTGGCTTCACAGAATGAGTTAGGAAGCCTTCCCTCCTCTTCAGTTCTTTTAAAGAGTTTTAGCAGGATTGGTACTAATTCTTTCTTGAATGTTCTTGAATGTTTGGTAGAATTCACACGTGAAGCCATCTGGTCCTGGACTTTTCTTTTTTGGAAGCTTCTTAATAACTGATTCAATTTCTTTATTTGTGATTGATTTGTTGAGCTCATTGATTTCTTCTTGAGTCAATGTTGGTTGTTCATGCCTTTCTAGGAAGTTTTCCATTTCATCTGTGTTGTCTAGTTTATTAGCATAAAGTTGTTCATAGTATCCTCTCATTACCTCCTTTATTTCTGTGGGGTCAGTGTTTATGTCTCCTCTTCAATTTCTGATTTTATTTATTTGCAGCCTCTCTGTTCTTCTTTTTGTCAACCTTGCTAAGGGTCCATCAATTTTATTGACTATTTCATAGAACCAACTTCTGATTTTGTTGATTTTCTCGATTGTTTTCATGTTCTCAATTTGATTTATTTCTGCTATAATCTTTGTTATTTCCTTTTGCTTGCTTTGTGGTTAGTTTGCTATTCTTTCTGTAGTTCTTCTAAGTGAACAGTTAATTCCTTGATTTTTTGCTTTTTTTTTTTTTTGATAAAGGCATTTAGAGCAAAAAATTTCCGTCATAGCACTGCCTTTGCTGCATCCCATAAATTTTGATATGTTGTGTTTTCATTTTCATTAGCCTCGAGATATTTACTGATTTCTCTAGTAATTTCTTCCTTGACCCAGTGGTTGTTTAAGGGTGTGTTGTTGAACCTCCATATATTTGTGAATAATCTGGCCCTCTGCCTGTTATTGATTTCCAACTTCATTTCTTTATGATCCTAGAAAGTGTTTTGTATTTTTCCATTCTTTTGATGCTTCTTAGATCTTTTATGTCCAAAGTGATCTGAAATCTCAGGATAATGAACCTTGGTGTGAGTGTAATTTTGTTGGGCACTCATCAAGCCCTTTTCATCAGGAAACTCATGGCCCTCAGTTGTAGGAAGTTTCCTTGAATCATTTTATTCTCTTTTTGGTAAATTTATTATTCAGATATTGAACATTTTGGACAGGTTGCTTAATTTTCTTAACTTTTCTCTTCTATTTTCCAGCTCTGGCATTTTGCTCTCCTTTGTGGGAGAATCTCCTACATCTCTATTTCCCTCTAAGTCTTCTATTGTTGTTTCTTTTTTCCAGTAGCTCTCTTTTGTTATTTAATGTTCCTTTAAAAAATATATGTAGCAACCTTTTATTCTTTAATGGGTGCAAATATCTGCTCTTACTCCTTCGAATATATTTTGAGCACCAAATATATATAACAGGTCCTGTTCTAAGCTCTGAGGTGATAACAGGGAATAAAATGAAGTCCCTGCTCTCTGCATGATTTATATTCTTGGAGGGTAAAAGGGGAATAATAAATTCAAAAACCAAATAAATGTATGTTATGTTGGATGGTTTTGAGTGCAGTGGATGGGGGTAGGAAGAAACAGGGTAGGTATATTTTATAAAGGATGGTTAGGGAAGGCTTCATGGATAAAGTCACATTTTGGCAGAAACCTGAAGGAGGTGAGAGAATGAGGCATATGAAAATGTGTGAGAACAATGTTCTGGGCAGAGGAAGTAACAGGTACAAATGCCTTGAGGGAGGCTGGTATAGCTGGAGCAGAGGGCAGAGGAGATTGGAAAAATGTAGGTTAGATACTAGGCAAAATCATGTAGAGCCTCTTGGACCATTGTTAAGAGTTTGGTTTTTACTCTGAGTGAGCTGGGAATCCCCTTCAGTGGATTTGGGTTTGGAACAGAGGAGCAAACTTGATGCAACTTATATTTTAAAATCACTGTGGTTCTTTGTGGAGAATGGTCTGCAGGTGCAAAGCGGAACTATTTAGTTTGCTGTTGCTGTAGTCCAGCAAAGAGATGATGGTGGCTATGACCAATGTGGAGACAACAGAGGATGTGAAAAGCCATCTGTTTCTAGGTACATTTTTTTTTTTTCTTTTTTCTAGATATGTTTTTAAGGTGGTAAATGGGTTATGAAGTTTGGGTTTGGACTTACTGTGTTGCAGTATTTGTTGAACATCCAAAATGTTGAGTGTGCAGTTGCATAGATGAGTCTGGAATTTACATGTGATATCGGGCTTGAAGTTAGGAATTTCAGAATTATCTGTACATAGATGGTCTTTTAAGGAAGAAGAGAGACTCTTTTCACTGCTTCTTCAGATAGCATGCCTCTCCTGTGGAGTTTGTCCAGACCCTTCGTTGGAGCTTCCAGCTTCACAATCTGCTCTATGGATATACCTGGGCTCTATCCCTGGAGTTTCTGGTTCATTTGGCTTATATACTACTGCCCCCAATCAAGATGCGCAAATGAGATGCTTTAGGGCTCCATCTCCAAAGAAGCATTGCACAGTCAGTGAGAACTGGCAGAAATACCTTCTCAAATCTAAAAAAAACCACTCATAACTGGAGTAACAGCGTAAGCACCAAATCAAGAAAAGAGACTACTTAAAAGCATAGGATCTTTTTGTGCTTTGGCTGATCCCTCCTTTACCACTCACTGACTGGGCACTCATAGCATGGATCCCTGGTCCTGTTCCAGAGGAAGCAGCATAACCGTTAGGAACATACTAGGAGCAGTACAACCACCCAGTCTGTTTGGTGGTAGCCCAAAGGACTCACCATCCTAGAACTTGCCCTGAGTATAGAATTCTGTGGGAAAGCAATCATGTAGTACTGCCTGGGGCTTTAGGATACGTAGTGCAGTGCCCAGGATTGTGAAGAAACTGCTTCCTAGGGGAAAGGGGACATTCTGAACCATGTAAATGGGGGAATTCCTAGGGTCACAGGTACGTGTCCAAGACAAGATGCATGTGCAGAAAGGGTTAGGGGAAGTCCCTGCCCTTTAGCCTGGAGCCATACTCTAAATTCACTCTATGGATAAGCCCTAAAGGAGAGTACGTGTACAGGTCAGTATGCAAAAGATTAGCTCTTTCTTATTGCACTCTTATTTATTTTTGTTGTTGTAGTTAGCTCTTGGCAATCAAGGAAAAAAAGGAACAGATACTTCAGAGTCTAGTGATGACATGTTAAAATATCAGAATGTCGAGGTTTCAACAAAGATTACAAAACATACAAAGAAATAGGAGGCAACAGCCAAGGCAAAGGAAGAGATTAAAGCATTAGACACCATCAATGAAGAGGACCAACCATGGGATATATTAGACAAAAATGGCCCAACTTATGTTCAAAGGACTGAAGGAAAACATGGACAGTGAACTCAAGGAAATCAGGAAAATGATAGATGAACATAAAGAGAATATGAATAGAGAGATGGAAATTATGAAAAGGAACCAAACAGAACTGAAGATCTTAGTAACAGAAATTTAAAATTTCCTAGAGGGGTTCAAGAGCAGATTGCAGCTGGCAGAAGGAAGAATCAAAGAAGTCAAGATGAGACATCTGAAATCATTTAGTCTGAGGAGCAGAAAGTAGAAAGAACGAAGAGAGATAAACAGCCTTAGGAACCTGCAGGGCACCCTCAAGCTTACCAATATATGCTTTTTTAGGAGTCTCAAAAGGAAAAGAAAGAGAGAAAGGGGCAGAGAGAATATTGAGAAAAATAATAGCTGACAACTTCCCGAATTTAACAAAAGACCTGAATATACACATCCAAGAAGCTCAATGAATTCCAAATAGGATAAAAGCAAAAACACCCGCATTGTGGCACATGAGAATCAATTTTTTGAATGCCAGATATAAAGAGAGAATTCTGAAAGCTGCAAGAGGGAAACAGCATGTCACATACAAGGGAGGTGGTATAAGATTAAGTGCCAATTTCTCTAGAAACCATAGAGGCAAGATGGCAGTGGATTGACATCAAGTGCAGAAAGTAAAAAATTGCCTGTGAAGGAGTCTATCTATCAAAAATGGGGGAGAGAGTAAGACATTCCAGGTAAACAAACACCGAAAAAGTTCATCTACTGCTAGACAGGCTTTACAAGAGATTTATCAAAGAGAATTCTATAGGTTGAAAAGTAAGGACAATAGAAAATAGTTTGAAGCTTCATAAAGAAATAAAGAGCCCCAGTAAGGATAACAACAGATAAATATAAATGCCAGTGCTATTGTATTGTAACCCACTTTTTACTCACTACAGGATTTAAAAGACATGCATAAAATGTGATGATTATTCAATGGTTTTGGAATCATAATGTATAAACATGTAGTATGTGACAAGAACTACCCAAAGGTGGGTGTTTTAGTTTTGCTTGACTGCCAAAATGCAATATAATAGAACTGGGTTGGCTTTTATAGTGAGGATTTATTAATTCACTAGATTATGGTTCTGAGGCCATGAAAACGCCCATATAAGGGCATCAGCAGGTGATGCTTTTTCCCCGAAGACTGATTACAGACGATCTTGGACTCCTATCACGTGGCAAGGCACATGGTGACATCTGCTGGTCTCTTCCTTTCTCTTCCTGGTTTCTTTGCTTTCAGTTTCTGGCCGCTCCTCTCTGACTTTCTTCCTTAGCTTCTGTGTCTCTCCTTCTGTGTTCTTTGTCTGTCTCTCTCTCTTCTGGTTATCTCTCTTTCAATTTCATCGTCTTATAATGGACTCCAGTAAGAGGATTACTGGGACACGCCTAAACTAAAATAACCTGATCAAAAGGTCCCAATCACAATAGGTCTACACCCACAGGAATGGATTAGTTTTAAGAATATAATCTTCTGGGGTCCATAAAACCTCTCAACTATCACAGTGGGTGATGAAGGGGCATTGGAATATAGCTTATATATACTGTGAAAGTTAAGATGGTATAAAAGCAAACAAGATTGTCATAGATTTACAATGTTAAATTTAAGCCCCATAGTAACTACAAATATTACAGGATATAAAACTTATGGAGACAGAAATGAAAGTACAGGTTGCTAGGGATGAGGAACAGGGGAAATGGAGAGTTAATGCATAATGGGCGTAGATTATTTATTTGGGGAGAAGAGAAAGTTTTTTTTTTTAAATATTTTTATTGACAAATCTTCACATACATATAGTATATACATGGTGTACAATAAGTGGCTCACAATATCATCACATAATTGTGTATTCATTACCATGATCATTTTTTAGAACATTTGCATCACTCCAGAAAAAGAAATAAAAAGAAAAAGCTTTCTATATCCCATACTTCTTACACCTCTCTCATTGACTACTAGCATTTCAAGATGGGAGAATTTTAATAATGGAAGGTGATGAGGACACACAATATTGTGGGAATGTGATTAATCCTATTGAATGGTATGCTTGGGAGTGGTTTAGATGGGAAAGTTTATGTTGTGTATATATATTCCCACAATAAAAAAAAAAAGACCAATTAAGGAGACATTGAAAATTAAATGCAGTCATGATCCTGGATATGGCATCTGACAAAGGAGCAGAGAAGACTCAAAGGGACATTTTTGGGATATATGGAAAAATTGGAATCAAACTGTAAGTTTTATATTAATGTTAAATTGCTTAAGCTTAACTGCACTTAAGGTGGTTTCATAAGAGAATATATTTGGTTTTAAGAAATGTTCATGGCAGTATTAAGTGTTCAAGGAGCATGATATATGTACAACCTCCATTCAAGTGTCTAGAACATGAGTTAATAGATAGACGGGCAGATAAAATGATTTGGCAAGTGTGACGAAAAGGGGTTGGGGTATGTTGAAGTTTTCTGTATGGGGTTTGCATTATATTTGTAGCTGTCTTATATGTTTGAAAGTATTTCAAAATAGAACATTTTAAAAGAAGGTTATATAGAGAAATGTTACACCAGCATTAATGAAAATATAACAATCTTGTGTCTGAAGAGAAATTGATAGTTCAACTTACATTATTATATTGGAATATTATCTAGAGCTTTTAAATATTAATTATAAAGACTGTGGTACAGCATGACAGTGTTTACAAAATATGAATAAAAACATAAAATCCTAAATTATATAGACACAGTATATATCATGAGACACAAACATTTAATAAAGAGTGGAAGAAAATGCCGTAAAGGGAAATAATCATTCAGAGTAAAGTGGTAGAATTAAAGATGTCTTTTTAAAAACAAAATGATTTTAAAGCAATCATTGTAAAATGGTGGTAAGTATTGAAAATTATGAAGAACAAAGCAAAAAATCAACATACTTGCAAAGTTCAGAAACCAGCCATACTGACGTTTTGGTATAAAGGCCTATCTTCTGTTGATTGAATTCTCATAATGGATAAAACAATCTGCTAAAACCCAGGATTTGCTTTACTTGGATGGCACCATTAGTTGTAAAGAGAAAGCAAGTTCCTTAAATAGAAAACCACTGTTGCAACTAAGCAAAACAGAGAAGAAGAATGCATGGTTGCTTTGTTTCAATATTTGACTGCCATGTTTGGGTCCTCGGTTTATATTTGTAATCTGTTATAAACAACTGCATGGGCTAGACGAAATAAAACAGAGGAGACATGCCCTGAGATTTCTGGATTGAAAGACTGACAAGGAAGCATTTCGGTGTTCTTGTTGTTTTCAGTAGCATGATCAACTATTAAGTTTTTAACTCTAAATAACAAAATATGAAGACCTTTATTTTTTAAATTATAATGAGAGAAAATAATTTTATCAACATTTGCTCTCTAGATTTAATTTTCCTTTTCTAATTGAAACAGTTATTTTTATACATCAATATGGATAATTTAGAGTTTCTTAGAAATATAATTATCACATCAGAATAGATTTTTTGTTTGCATGTACATATAAACTATATAAAAGAATTATTCAATATCCTCCTGTAAATCCATCAATTAGATCATGAACATTTCCCTATTTTAAAGATCTTTTTTAATCATTTTTTAATTTATGGAGAAATAAGGCCCCATTGGGATATTGATTAGAATTTAGTCCTAACTTAGATAACAATGAAAAGTTGGTATCTCAACAATACTCAGTTTTATAACTTAGGAATGTTGTATGTCTTTCCAATGACTCATTCAATCAGGTTTTACAGTTTTCCTTAATTGGGAAATCTCAAGATAATTCCTACTTATTTTGTGTTGGTTTATGATTGTGGTGATTGGCTTATTTTTCCTTTCATAAATATTTTTCTTTGATAGTGTCTGTTTTAGTTTGCTGATGCTATAGGAATGCAATATACCAGAAATGGGTTGGCTTTTATAAAGGGGGTTTATTAAGTTATAAGTACAATTCTCTGTGTTGGCTCTCCAAGCATCTGTGCTTTCTCCAGAATGTCTCCATTTCAAAGTACTTCAGAAAACTAATTAAGGCCCATCTTGAATGGGTGGGGCCGTGTCTCTATGGAAATAATCTAATCAAAAAGTCCCATTCAACAATGGGTCTGCTCTCATGAGATTGGGTTAGGCTTAAAAGAATATGGCTTTTCTGGGATACATAATAGCCTCAAATCAATACAGTGTGTTTTAGACTTTTATTTTATAACCAGACTCCTTAATAAACTTAAATAAGTTGACACTGTCTTGCACTTGATTCTTTTAGATTTTCTAGTAGAGTAGGCAGTGTAGGAATATAAATAGATCTAGTAGACTGTTTTAGTTTGCTAGCTGCCGGATTGTAATATACCAGAAACGAAATGGCTTTTAAAACGGGAATTTAATAAGTTGCTAGTTTACAGTTCTAAGGCCGAGAAGATGTCCCAATTAAAACAAGTCTATAGAAATGTCCAATCTAAGGCATCCAGGGAAAGATACCTTGATTCAAGAAGGCTGATGAAATTCAGAGTTTCTCTCTCAAGGCACATGGCAAACACGGTTAGGGTTTCTCTCTCATCTGGAAGGGCACATGGATGAACACGGCATCATTTGCTAGCTTTCTCTCCTGACTTCCTGTTTCATGAAACTCCCCTTCTTCATCTTCAAAGCACTGGCTGGTGGGTTCTCTGCTTCGTGGTGCTCCAGCATTCTCTGCTCTCTCTGAATCTCCTCGCTTTCTCTCTTGTCGTTCTCTTTTATAGGACTCCAGTAAACTAATCAAGACCCATCCAAATGGGTGGAGACATGCCTCCACCTAATCCACTTTTAACAACCACTCTTGATTAAATCACACATCCAGGGAGATGATCTAATTACAGTTCAGGCATACAGTACTGAATAGGGATTAGAAGAAACAGCTGCCTTTACAGAATGGGATTAGGATTAAAACATGGCTTTTCTAGGATACATAACATCATTTCAAACCATCACAAAGACTGAAGTTGATAGTTTTTATTCTTTGCTTGTCTTTTTCCTTTCAGAAGGTAATTGACATTGGCCTAGGAGATAATTTTCAGATTTTCTCCCCTCCCTTATCCCCTCTGAGCTTTGATAAAATCTGACATGAAATTTTGCATTTTAGAGGCCTCTTTTTTTTAGTGGTTGTAGATAGGTCACCACTCCTTGACTCAGATTGCGTGATAAGTATTTCTATTCTTTGTCCTTACCTTGTAAAGTAGATTATATTTTAAATAAGATTAAAAAAAATTTCCCAAATTACCTTCCAAGACTGGAGTTTATGGCAGGGCTATGAGGAATATAAGGTAGACAAGCTGTTCTTAGTCCCTAGACCTCCAAACCTGCAATGTTCAGTTGTTGGGCAAGAAGAAGAACATAGCATACAGTTGGCCTACCTCCCAAATTCAGTGTCCCAGCTTCCCTGCGTGCACTCGGCTTCCCTGATTGTGAAAGAGGACTTGAGTGAGTTTATTTCCTCCCTGTTAGGATCTGGTGTTGCTTTATCTTAATATTTGACATTGCAGAGTAGGCTCTTACAGCAAACAGCATCTAACTGTAGTTAGCAGAAAAAAGCCATGAACAAATACTTGGTTGTGATTTTGACCGTGCAGATGAGTCTGGATTCTGAAATTGTCTATAGCTGTAACACCAGTGGTTATCATAATCCAGTGCTTCTTGACTAGAAAGGATTTTATTCCTCAAGAGATTTTAACATTTTTTCTTGTGAAATATGTATACAAAACAGTAAATTTCAAAGTGTATCGTTAACAAGTAGTTATAGAACAGATTTCAGAGTTCGATATGGGTTACTGTTCCATAATTTCAGATTTTTCCTTCTAGCGGCTCTAAGACACTGGAATCTAAAAGAAGTATCAATATAATGAATGGTTCAACAGTCATACTCATTTGTTAAGTCCTGTTTTCTCTGTTATAACTCCTCCTTCTCCTTTAATTCTTCTTCCTCAGAAGATTTCCTCTGGAGAGATTTTTTTTACTGTTCAGACATGCAGGTGAGAATGTGTGCTACTGATACCCATAGAAGGCAGGGATTCTGTGAACATCCCACAAAGTGTGGGACAGCCCTCAACAACAAAGAATTACCTGGTTCAACATGCTAATTGTTCCCAGTTTGAAAAACCCGGTTCTTAAACCCAGGGTAGCTTATTTGCCGCTCGTTCTTTTCCTTGATGCTGATGGACTAATGGAGAAAAGACAAATATGGTTTTCATGTGTAACCCTCTTCTCTGTGTCATGCTCTCTGTTCTGGGTCCTGAGAATAAAAAAGGGTTAATAGAGGGCTCAGCTTCTTGCAGGATTCAATTCCTTTCAGAGGTTTTTTGAATGTGGGAGAAAAACCGGAGCAAACTTATGAAAGTGATATTTCAGACAGTTATGGAAAGCCTGGATAGAGTTCATTTTTAGGGGCGGGGGTTAAAAGAAAGGCAAAGCTAGAGCATAGGTTGTGGGAATAAGTTTCCAATCAATAGATCATCTTTTTTACTTTCTTCCCCTCCTATTTCTATGAACTATTTCTTCTATGTTCCTTTCTGAGCTCTCTTTTGGAGGGACTAAAGCAGATACCCTGCTCTATCCATACTTGGTTTAAGAATTTCACTCTCTTTCCCTTCACTCCCCACAAAATCTGCATCCTCTCCTAGAGGGTGGCATTTTAAATAACCTTGCTTTCTTTAAAAGTTCAGAAATTTTCACTGGTGGCACCTGTAGTTATTATCTCAACCAAGACCCTATTTTCCTCATCAGTGTTAACTATATAAAGATTACCTCTTTATACCATTTCTATCATTTCTGAAATCCTGTCTTATTTCCCTCATTATTTTTGAGTTTCTAGCATCCAGATTGTAATTTGTATATGAGATCTGTTCAGGGTTGCAGCCTCCACTTTTTCAAGTAGAAACATATTTTAAACAGGAAGCTTTCCAAGTTGGCCTGCATTCCGTAACACTTCTGCTGTAGGACACTTCCGCTTTGTTCACACACTTGCCACATTAGAGAAGTCCACTCAAAAGATTTCCAATTTGAGATGCTATGTTCCTAAGCTTATGCCCTTAGTGGACTTGTAAAAGCCAGGTCAGTTTCTGTTGTGTATTTTCTTCTTGGAAACTTTCCCTTCAGCTGTTTTTTCCCTTCTGACTTGTCAGTGCTCCTCTAATGATGGTGTAAGTGTTCCTTTCCATCACTTTTTTTTTAACTCTACAGTGGTAGAATGGGCCTCTACTTCCTCCATTGCCCCTTGGCCCATCTTAAGCTAATTCAGTCAGATTTTAAAACCTTTAAGTTACCTCTGAAGTTGGCCCTCTTTTCTGTTCTTTGTAGGGCTGCACTTTTGCTGAATCTAGGTGTCTTCCATTCCTTTTCTTTCTCTTTCTTCTACTGTCTGCCTTGATGACCAGATCAAAATTGTTTTATTTCTCTATGAGGGTCTGATGTTCTAGCAAAATCAGAGCAGTTGGTTTCTTCTACCCACTGACAGGTATCTGGATTTTCTGTAGCTTAAGAGTAAAACTGGTTTATAAAGTCATAAAAGATATTTATTATTTTCTTCTTGACACTGTGATAAAGTCACAGTTTTTCTTCTACCGTAATGGAAGTAGTGTCACATCTCATTTACCAGGGTTTTTTATCCTGGCTACACATAAGAATCACTGAGGGACTTTTTAAAAATACTATTGATTAGGCCTAATCTCGGCTCAGGTTTAATTGGTCTAGGGTGAGGTTCAGATACTAGTATTAAGAAACAAACAAACAGAAAAAGCCTTACAGGCTATTGTAATGTGCAACCAGAATTGGAAATTCTTCCTGGTACAGTAAAGCCTCCATTCTGTTCTTTCACTGAAATCTGGACTGTGGATTCCACAAGCATGATTAAGGCCTACTAGCATATTTATCTCTAGTACTGGTTGAAAATCAAGACAAAAAGAACCTTGGAAAATTTAGTATGATCAGACTTGCTACTGGCAAAGGTCTATATACTGAAGTTAAATTTATTCTGAGATTTGTTTGTTTATTCAACAAACGAGAGTTGTCTGTAATGTGAGGAAGCACTATGCCAGGTGCTGAGAGAAGACTTTTGACAAGGGCATTATCCTTATGGTGCTGATATTATACAAATTCTTTTCTGGCCCTAGAAATGAATTCCTGTCCTATGAAAACAGGCTCCTGTGTATTGTATTTCTATTGTTGCCTTTTGGTTTGCAGCTGTACGCCAAACTCTGTCAACCATCTGTCATTGCTCAGAGAGAGAAATGGTCTAGAACTTGGATTCTTGATCTACCAGCCAAATTAGCTAATGAAGAAATAGAAATGGCATAGTAGCTGGGGCTTTAACTGTGAATGCCTATGTGTTCCTTCTTATGAGCCTACTGAGCCATGAACTCTATTTGCACCTCTGGTAGAGTGTAAATTAAAGTCAAGATTCAAGGCGGCTCTGGGTTACCTGCTCTTGACTGCTTTCTTCTGGGCTTTACATACTGATCTTAACCTTATCACTCTAACCGAAGGATGAGAAAGTAAGTAATTGTTTAAGAAATTAGATTAAGGAAGATGGAGCAGAGGTACTGCAAAGCCAACTCCATATTTTGCCTTTGCTAGACCCCTTGGCCTGCTAAGTCATGGGGACCCTTCCCAAATAGGAGGTGAAAACCCCACTTGTGGCAGGAAGCAGTGAGAGATAAAAGAGATACATGTAAGGAAACAAAAAAGTTGATAATGAATAAAAAAGTAGGTAAGTGATCAAAAGAATAGATCTAAGAGTGAGTTCTTTTTATAATTCATCCAGTTGGTTCTGCAGCGTAAAGGTGAAGGGATTGTTTGGTGGTTGCTTGAACTTCCCAGAGTCTTCTGCTCTTCTCTAACTCTTGTAATCTAGTCGAGAAAGTGATGTGTTTGGTAGTCTTTGTATGTTTAAAACGCGTGTGCACCATGTATTCCTTGCAACTGAGTAACGTCACTGTTAACCTCTCTGAGCCTAGAAGTTTTCTGTTGAGGATCTTTACAAATGCTGATTGGCCATTTGTATATCCTCTTTTGAGAAATGTCCATCTAAGACTTTTGCCCATTTTTTAATTGTTTCTTTTTGTTATTGTCTTTTTGTGATCAAGTTCTAGGATTTCTTTATATATTCTGAATATTGAGCTCTTATCAGATATGTGGTTTCCAAATATTTTCTCCCATTTTGTAGGCTGTCTTTTTACTTTCATGATGAAGACCTCTGATGCAGTCCTTTGATGTTTTTAATTTTGATAAAGCCCCATTTATCTTTTTTTGCTGTTGTTGTTCGTGCTTTTGGTGCAACAAAACTGTTGCTTAAGACGAGATCCTGATGATCCTTCCCTTTGTTTTTTTCTAGTAGATTGATAGATTGGCTCTTTTATTTAGGTTTTTGATTCATTTGGAGTCCATTTTTATATCTGGTATGAAGTAGGGGTCCGCCTTCATTCTTTTGCCTATGGACATCCAGTTTTCCCAGCACCATTTGTTAAAGAGATTATTCTTCCCCCATTGAATGGATTTGGTACCCTTGTCAAAAATCATTTGGTCATATATGTGAGAGTTTATTTTTGAACTCTCAATTCAGTCTGTTCCCAGGCTTTTCTTGTTGGGAGGTTTTGATGACTCATTCAGTCTTTTTTATTTGTTGTCGATCTGTTGAGATCATCAATTTCTTTTGAGATGATGTAGGTAGTTTTTGTGTTTCTAGGAATTTTTCCTTTTCATCTAGATTATCTGATTTGTTGGCATGAAGTAGCTGTTAATAGATCTACTTATAATCCTTTTATTCTGTGAAGTCAGTAGAAATATCCCCTTTCGTTTCTGATTTTAGTTATTTGTGTCCTTTCTTTTTTTCTTTGTCAGTCTAGCCAAAGGTTTGTCAATTTTATTGATTTTTTTTCAAAGAACATACTTTTGGTTTCATTGAGTCTCTGTATTGTTTTTCTTTTTTTTATTGTCTATTTCATTTTTCTGTGCTCTAATCTTTGTAATTTCCTTCCTCCTGCTCGCTTTGGGTTTACATTTTTCTTGCTTTTATAGATCCTCCATTTGTGAGGTTAGGTCTTGGATTAAAATCCTTATGTTTTTTAAGGTAAGCATTTTGAGCTATAAATTGTCCTCTGTGCTGGTTTGAAAATATTTTGTACCCAAGAAAAGCCATGTTTTAATCCTGACTCAGTCTTATGGAGGCAGCTGTTTCTTTTAATCCAGATTCAAACAGTATAGGTTCTAATCTTTTGATTAGATTATATCCACGGAGATGTGACATGCCTAATTCTGAGTATTAATTTTTGGTTAGATGGACATGTGACTATCCATTCCAGGTGAGTCTTGATGGATTATTAGAGTCTTTAAAAGGGGAAACATATTAGAGAAACAAGAGAAAGGTCAGGTGCAGAAATGACAGAAGCCTCAGTGCCAATAGAAACTTCACAGCAGAGCTGACACAGATGTGGACACATGGAGAGCAGAGGCATAGATGTTTGGAGATGCTTGGAGCCCAGCAGCATTG
Source organism: Myrmecophaga tridactyla (assembly GCA_004026745.1). Taxonomy (NCBI): domain Eukaryota; kingdom Metazoa; phylum Chordata; class Mammalia; order Pilosa; family Myrmecophagidae; genus Myrmecophaga; species Myrmecophaga tridactyla. Next base: position 14,354 of record PVIY010018627.1, read on the forward strand.
CTATGAGATGTTAAGCAAGCCAGAACCTGGAGACAGCCAAGGGAAGCTAAGAGGTGAAAGCCAGCCCCAAAGAAGCAAAGTGAGGGACCCCCACAGGGACAGAGACTGAAAGCAATAAAGCCCAGGAACAAGGAACCAGCAGATGCCAGCCATGTGACTTTCCAGTTGACAGAGCTGTTCCAAATCCATCAGCCTTTCTTAAGTGAAGGTAACTTCTTGTTGGTGACTTAGTTTGGACACTTTTACTTCCTTAGAACTGTAAATCTGTAATTTATTAAATCCCCTTTTTTAAAAGCCATTGCAGCTCTGGCATATCACATTCTGGCAGCTTGCAAAATAACACACCCTCTGAGCACTTCTTTTGCTGCATCCCATAAGTTTTAGTATGTTGTGTTTTCATTTTCATTCACCTAAAGAATTTCCTAATTTCCCTTGTGATTTCTTCTTTGGTCCACTGGTATTTAAGAGTGTGCTGTTTAATTTCCACATTGTTATGAATTCTCCAGTTTTCCCTCTGTTACTGATTTCTAGCTTTATTCCATTGTGGTCTGGAAAGATACATTGTATGATTTCAGTATGTTTAAATTATTTGAGACTTGTTTTATGACCTACGATATGGTCTATTTTAGAGAATGACCCATGAACACTAGAGAAGAACGTATATCCTTGTGCTTTGGGGTGCAATGACCTATATATGTCTGTTAGGTCTAATTCATCTATCAAGTTATTTAATTTCTCTGTTTCCTTGTTGGTCTTCTGTCTGGCTGTTCTGTCTATAGAGGAGAGTGGTGTATTGAAGTCTCCTCTTATTGTTGAAACATCTGTCACTCCCTTCATGTTTGGCAGTGTCTATTTCATGTACTTTGTAGCTCCTTGATTGGGAGCATTGACCCACATTATTTCTTCTTGGTTAATTGTCTCTTTTACTAATTTATAGTGTCCTTCTTTGTTTCTTATAATGTATTTACATTTAAAGTCTGTTTTGTCTGTTATTAGTTTAGCTACTCCTGCTTTCTTTTGGTTACAACTTGAACATCTTCCATCCTTTCACTTTCAGTCTATTTGTATCCTTGTGTCTAAGATGAGTCTCTTGTAAACAGCATATAGCTGGATTATATTTCTTAATCCATTCTGCCAATCTGTATCTTTTAATTGGTAAATTTAGTCTGTTAACATTCAAAGTTATTACCGAAAAAGGTGTTTCTTAAATCCACCATCTTATCTTTTTTATTTTATTTGTCAGATATATATATTCTTTTCCCTCTTTCTCTTTGTATTTTTAAAATTACCCGTAGTGATCCTCTTCAATTCTGTGCCCTCCTCCAGACCTTTCTTTCCTTTCTTTTGTTTTTAGCCAGCAGAACTTCTTTTAGTATTTCCTGGAGGACCAGTCTCTTGTTGACAGATTCTTTCAGGACGTCTTTGTCTGTGAAAACTTTAATTCCTCCCTCCGTTTTGAAGGACAGTTTGGCTGGGTACAGAATTCTTGGCTGGAAGTCTTTTTCTTTCAGGATCTTGAATATATCATACTGCTGCCTTCTCGCCTCCAGGGTGCTAGTTGAGTATTTTGAACTCAGTCTTATTTGGTTTCCCTTGTATGTAGTGGATCGTTTTTCTCTTGCCGCTTTCAGGATTTTGTGCTTTTCTTCAGCATTTCACAGACTGATTAGTATGTGCCTTCTGAAAGGCCTATTTGGATTTATTCTGCTTGGAGTTTGTTGGGCTTCTTTGGCTTGTATATTTATGTCCTTTATGAGGGTTGTGAAGTTTTCCCCCGTTATATCCTCAACTACTCTTCCTAACCATTAATCCTCTCTTCTCCTTCTGGGACACCAGTGATTCCTATATTTGTGCACTCTGTGTTGTCTATCATTTCCCAGAGATCCAATTCAAGTTTTTCCATCTTTTTTGCCATTTGCTGTTTTGAGTCCACGAAGTCAATTATTCTGTCCTCTATATCACTTATTCTTTCTTCTGTCTCTTCAAATCTGGTGTTTTGTGCCCCTAGTATATTTTTTATTTGGTCAACAGAGTCTTTAATCTCTGTGATATCTGCTATTTTTCTATTTATTTTTTCAAATTCCTCTTTATGCTCTTCTACTGTCTTCTTGATCTCCTCTATATCATTTGGTATCCCACTTATTTTATTAAGTAGAGTTGTATGAACATTTTTGATTAGTTGTTCCAATGTCTGGGTCTCCTCTGGTGTTTTAATTTGCTCACTAGGTAGGGCTTTATCTGTCTGCTTTGTGATATGCTCAGTGATCCTCTGCCGTCTTTGTAGCATGTAAGTATCTTGATTGATTTACTTTGGGAGTTGATTTCTTTCAGTAATCTAAGGCCTTGTGTTTGCAGGATGGTTGTTTTTAGCTGGCAGAACTTCTTTTAGTATTTCCTGGAGGACCAGTCTCTTGTTGACAGATTCTTTCAAGACATCTTTGTGAAAGCTTTACAGCAAGGAACAGAGTACAGGGTGGGGCACTCAGTGCGGTGATTTGTTTCAGGGAAGGTATAAGCACAGGTTGGGGATGTTACGGTGATGCTTGTGAAAGTTGGCACCCAGTGGCCAGGGAGGATGTAGCTGTGCAGGTGCAGTGGTCTGTGGGGCGTAACCCTGATGTGCACTGGTCTAAGGCACAGGGCCCTTTGTGCACATGCATAGAGCTGTGGCAGCAGGTTGGCATTATGCCTTTGTGGATTGGGGACAGATGTGACCTGGATGCGCAGGTCAGCACTTTCTCTGTGCTGGGAAATGTGGCTGAAGGTTGTGTGCTTGCCCGGTTCTAGGACTGCTGTAAACTGAGGTTCCCAGAGCTAACTGGCTTGACTGGGGGTCCGAGTGCATGTGTGAGTCTAGGAGTGCCGTAAACTGATGCGCAGAGCTCAGGGAGGGGCGGGGTGAGACTGTGTGACACTGTGGGCAGGGAGGCAGGGGTAGCCTAGGTATGGAGGTTAGTACCCAAAGCCTTTATGTGCTGGCAGCAGCCTGCAGTGGGAGATAGTGCTCAGGGGGAGTGCAGGAGAGGCAGGTTGGGCTGCACTTGGGGTGGGGAAATGGGGCAGGCACATGCACTGGGGTCTCGTAGGGTGGGGACACGTGGATCGCAGGGAATGAGAGCAGGTGATGGGGTTCAGGTGCGTGGGGTATGGGGTGAGTTGCCAGTCACAGGACTGCACTGGTGAGGGTAGCGCACCCAAGGCATGTGGCTTGGCTTAATTCCTAGTTCCCAGCTCCCGTCTGTGCACTTCTGCGCACTCCAAGCTGCCACACCAGGGTCCAGCATTCTGTCTCTCAGTTCCTTGGCCTCTGCAACTATGGTGGTGCAGAAGGCTCTCCCAGGTCAGTCGCATGCCCAAATCACCACCTCAGTCACTCTTCTGTCCCTTCTCTAACTTTTCCGTGGAGCAGGGCTAATCTCGAGCTACTCTATTCGGCCATCTTCCCGGAAGTCCTCTTGCTCACTTTTGGAAAAAATTTGTGCTCGATATAAAATTCCTGGTTGGCAACTGTTTTCTTTCAGAACTTTAAAAATCTTATGTCTTCTTGCCTTCATGGTTTCTCATGCAAAATTGGCACTTAATCTTATTAGGCTCCCTTGAACATAATGCTTTTCTCTTGCAGCTTTCAGAACTTTTTCCTTGTTGGCATTTGACAGTTTGACTGCTGTCTGTCAGGGCATGCTTCTCCTCATGTTTATTCCATTTGTGGTTCCTTGGGAGTCCTGAGTGTGTATATCCATGTCTTCCATTAAATTTGGGAAATTTTCTACCAGTATTTCTTTGAATATTTCTTCTGCCACTTTTTCTCTTCTGGAACAACCATAATGTTTATATAGGTACACTTGATGGTGTCTTACAGGTCTCATACTCTGTTCGCTTTTTTTTCATTTTTTCTTTCTGTTCCTCGGCTTGTATTTCAATTGTCTTGTCTTTAAGTTCAATGATTCTTTATTCAGCTGGCTCCAGTCTGTTTTGAAGTCCTCTAGGTAATTTTTCATTTGAGTTTTCTGTGGTCTTCAACTCCAGTGTTTCAGGGGTTCCCTTTTAAAATTTCTGTCTCTTTATTGAGATTCTCATATTGTTCATCATTTTCCTGTTATCCTTTAATTCTTTTCTGTGCTCTTTTTTTTTTTATCTCTGTGGCATATTGGAGATAATTTTTTTTTAAGTGTTTGTCCACTATATCCGAAGTCTAGTCTTCTTTGTTGATGGTTTCTAAATTTTTATCTTTTCCTTTGACTGGACCATTGTTTCCTGTTGTTGTGTTTTATAATCTGTAGCATACTATATATTTTAAAGTCTTAACTCTGGGATTTGGTCCCTGAGCTGTTTGTTCCTTACATTTTTATCAGCTGGTGATGTGACAGAGATTCCCTTGAGCACCATGACCCAAAAAAACCAAACCAATGCAAAAAATACATTCCATAACCTTTGCAAATCAACCCTGTGTTGGCTGGTGGTCTCTTTCAGAATTTAGCCCTCCTATTAAGAAGATCAGCCCAAAGTGAAAATGAAGTGTAGGGTCCTCTCAATCTTTTCAGAGCCTATGTCTTATATGGACTTGTAGCTTGCTTAAGGCCTTAGGGTTTCCCCCATTTACAGGTATCTGAGGGTTCCCTCAACTCCCTATGAAATAGGCTTTCTTCCTTATAGAGTGTTTTATTGTATGTCTTAAAGCATGTAATTCTTTGCCCCAGGCAGCTGGAACTGTAGCTGTTCCTGCGTGCAGGACAAGTTTTGGGAGATCAAGCCAGAGTGGAGTTCCCTGATTCAGTCTTTAAGGCTGCTACTGTATCAGTTGGCACTAACCTGTAGGCACCCTATATTTGCCTAGGGGTTACTCTGCTCCTTCCAAATTAGGGCCACAGACCCAGAGTGGAAGCCAGGCTGTCTCTACGCAAACTGTGCTGGGAAAGGGATGGGATTGGAACCAGTAAGGACACCAGGAGATTTTTCCTATTTGTTTTTTCTCTCTCTCTTTTTTTTTTTTTACATGGACAGGCACCTGTAATTGAACCTGGGTCTCCAACATGGGAGGCGAGAATTCTGCCACTGAGCCACCATTGCACTGGCCTCCTATTGTTTTTAAAACGGGGTTTTTGTGATGTAGCATTTGCCCATTTACTGTATATTCCTTTACAATTTTTTTGGGGGGGATGCATGGTTGGAGAATCGAACCTTGGTCTCCCACATGAGAGGTGAGCATTCTACCACTGAACACAGTAGGTTACACCCTACTGTGTAACCCTTTAAGTGCGTTCCAGAGTTTTGAGGAAGATAGCTCTGCCAGTTTTTGCTAATAATGCAAAGATTTGGGGGCACAGGGAATGGAATACCTTATAGCGCCGTCTTGGTCGACTGGCTGTGTTATAACTTATTTTCAGTAATGATAGATAGTATTAATTTTTGGGGGCATAGAATTGCTTTTTATACAATCACATGTCTTTCAGAATACAATTTAATAACTGAGTTGTGTGTTGCAATTGTGAATTTTATCTGAAGACAGTTTCCAAGACAAAGTTTAGAATTTTTTTGAGTAAAGGTTGTATTCATTCATTCATTCACAAATAATGTTTACACATACTCTGTGACAGACTCAGTAAATGAGAGGTGATCTGAGGAAGGATAAAGGAGACAAGGGGGATAGAGAATGGAAGTGACAGAAAGGTAAAGGTTGAGCTGGTTTAGAGAGGATGATTATAGTTGACTTCTCTGATAAAGAGGCATTTGGTCAGAGACCTGATTTTGTAGGACAAAAACCATACCATGGTGTATTCTAGGTAGTAGAAGCAGTAACTGGAAAGACAGAGGTAGGAACAAGCTTGGCAGGTTTCAGGAATGTCAAAGGGCACATTGTGACAAGAGTGAAGTAGATGAGGAGGTAAATGATAGGAAATGACATTAGAGATGTAGCCCTTACTTTAAAGATGATGGCATGCAGCTGGAGGTTTTAAGCCTTCAAGGTTCACTGTTTTGAAGAGTAATATGAATGTTTGTTTATGACTTAGGGTTATGGAATTTTTTTTTCTTATTCAGTCTCATTTTTAATATTCATTTGTTGTTTGTAGCTGTAGTTTGTTCATTTTTATTAATATACAATATTCCATGTTAAACCAGCATTGTGGGTGGGAGGTAGCATAGAAGTATATATACTTATATCTAGATAGACTATTACTGCCGGAATATCCAAGAAAACAGTGGAAGAGTTACTGTGGGTGATGGATTAAGACTCTGCAGGCAGGTCCAGAGAGAAAGGGACATTTATTTTTTATCCTGTCCTTTTGTAGTGTTTGTGTTTTTATCACATGCATGTATTTTCTAGAAGTCCATTAATGTACTATGTATGTATGTGTAAGATTTGATTTTTGCAGAAGCCATATGGCTGTTGTGTTGATGAAAACACGAAGGAATCTTTAAACTATTTCCTGTTCTGAGATGATCTGATAAATGTTTAGAAGCTGTTGGCATTTGGGTTTCTTTGAAATTCAAGCTCTGATACTTGAATGCTTTTGATAAGTGAAATTTGCTTCTGCTTTCATAGGTCACATTTCATCTTTCTGTTTCAAAACTGTATCTTTACTCCTTTTCCCAGGCTACAGAAATAGACACCAAAATCAAAGTGTGCACCCGAGCCTACCATCTCCTTGTAAAGAAACTGGGTTTTAATCCAAATGACATCATTTTTGACCCTAATATCCTCACCATTGGTACTGGGATGGAAGAGCACAACTTGTATGCTGTTAATTTTATCCATGCAACAAAAATCATTAAAGTAAGTTAAAGAACTTCTCTCTTCTACCCAACACAGATGGCTCCTGTGAATGGGTAGAGTTAATGTATATATTTACTGGCTGGGAACATTGACATTCATGTTCTTAGTTAGTAAATTGTTTTTCTGAAATGTAAGTGCCTTTATTTTCTTTTATTTAATCTTATTTTAAATTGTGAAGTATAACACACATAATGGAGAAGATATATAACATAAATATAGAATTAATCATTTAAAAGCATGTAATAAACTTTCATTTAGATCCCCAAATAGAGCATGTCTTGTCCCCACCATGTCCATCATTTTCTGAGTCTATCCTCATCCTGAGTTTTGTGAAGTAACGTCATCCTGGGTATTCTGATACCATTTTGTTGTTTATCTTTATAATTTTTCCACTTTTATGAGTATATCTAAACAAGATAGTTTGGTTATGTCTGCTTTCAAACTTAATATAAATGGAATCCATAAGATTCGTATATGCCTTTTTACCCTTACTCAGCCTCACTTTTAGATTCGTCTGTGTTGTTTGTAACTGCAGTTTGTTTTTATTAATGTATAATATTCCATTGTATAATTATACCATGATTACACTTGTACTGTTGATGTACATTTGGGTTGTTTCCAGTTTTGGAACACTATGAGCAATGCTGCTATGAACATTCTTATATATGTATCTTAGGCACATGTGCATGAGTTTCTCTATAGCATACACCCTGAAGTAGAATTGTTGGGTCGAAGTAGTGGAAAATGGTAAGCCATCTCCCCAAATGCTTGAGCCAGTTTGTACTTCTTACCAACAGTAAATGAAAGTTCCTGTTGTTCCACATACATGCTAATGCTTGATACTATCGTAAGATAAGGTGGGAACCTCAAGTTCCTAGTTTCTAATTGGTTATGTTTATAGTGAACCAGGAAGTTTGTTCATTTAGGTTTTGGTAGCTTTCTGTATCTTACACTTTCAGTGAATAAGGAACTTCTCCCTCACCATTCACACAGCCCCTTCCTTCCCTCCTTTCCTTCCTCCCTTTCATTTATTTTCATTTCATTTATTTCTAGTAGATATTTTCTGAAACACTCACCTATATATTGGCCCTATCATGGTCGCTGTAGAAGTATACAAAGATAAAATACAATTTAGTATCTTCTCTTAGGGCGATTTGAGTCTAGTAAGAAAAATTATGAAGCAGTGCCTTTGTGACAATACATGTGCAAGCTTTGTGTCGAGCAACAATTAGCTCTGAGTTACTGTTGAACTTTTTATGTTCTTTTCTTTTTATTGCTACTTTTGGTAAAATAGAGGAATCTTTTCACATGTAAAAAATTTTACCAGGAAACCTTACCTGGAGCCAGAATAAGCGGTGGTCTTTCCAATTTGTCCTTCTCCTTCCGAGGAATGGAAGCCATTCGAGAAGCGATGCATGGAGTTTTCCTTTATCATGCAATCAAGGTATTGTAGAAGACCTGTTTCTACTGTTGAAACCAGCTGTGATTTTAGGGCAGGGATTGGCAAACTTAGGCCTTTGGGCCAAATCTAGCTTGCTTCTAGTTAGTGTAATTAAACATTTTTAGAATAAAGTCACACCTGTACACTTACATATTGCCTGTGGCTGCTTTTGTGCTATAACTGCAGAGTTGAATAGTTGCAACAGAGACTGTATGGCCTAGAATATTTTCTATTCAGCCCTTTGTGGAAAAAGTTTGCTGACTTTGATTTAGGGTAATACTGGAAATCCTCATTTTTCTTTCTGTTGCCTTTAGTTTGGTATGGATATGGGGATAGTGAATGCTGGAAACCTCCCTGTATATGATGACATCCATAAGGAACTTCTCCAGCTCTGTGAAGATCTCATCTGGAATAAAGACCCTGAAGCCACTGAGAAGCTCTTACGTTATGCCCAGGTAGAGAGAAAAGTGTTCTAACATAGCTTTTCCTGTTTTTGAACTTTATCATTCATTTATCATTTTTGGACCTTCATTGTAGAATAGGATAAGTATCTGTTTATGTGCTAGATCACTGAAAATTTCTCCAAACAGTTCAAGACCAGGTGTTTGAGTTTGCACAATGAAGGAATAACAAGCCATACATAGGCTGGTTCAGTGTTCTGAACTTGGATTTCTTTAAATTTATTTCAAATATAAAATTTATTTTTGTCATACTAAAGTAATATTTATTGAGAAAATTTAGAAAATACAGGTGAACAAAAGAAGAAAATAAAAACCATTCATAATCCTACCACCCAAAGTTAACTGCATTTAGGATTTTATTACAATCTTCTAGTCACCTTTTTTTTTCCAAATTAAATATCACTCACACATTTTTAAAAAGAATAAAAGACTATAGGTGCCCTAGAATAACACCTACCAGGGCCCTACCCCTCAGACACATGCACCCACACAGCCACATTCTCCCCACCGCTGAGCACCCATGCTCACAGGCACCAGTGTAGCATCCCAACCTGAACCTGTATCTGTGCTACAATGCATCACTGCACTGTTGTGCCTCTACCCACGCCCTGCATTCTACTACAAATCCATCCCCAAAATACAAGGCTTTAGACTACTGAAGAAAATCAACTTCCAAAGTAAACCAATCAAGATATTTACATGCCGTGAAGATGGCAGAAGATCATTAAGCATATTATAATGCAGACAGATATAGCCCACCCTAATGACCAAATTAAAACACCAGAGGAGACACAGACATCGGAACAATTAAGATGTTCATATAACTCTACTAAATAAAATAAATGGGATAGCTAATGACATAAAGGAGATCAATAAGACACTACAATAACATAAAGAGGAATTTGAAAGAATAAATAGAAAAATAGCAGGTATCACAGAGATTAAAGATACTGTAAACCAGATAAACAACATATTAGAGACATACAACAGCAGATTTGAAGAGAAAGTAGAAAAAATAAGCAAACTAGAGGACAGGACAACTGATTTCAAAGTCAAAACAGCAAATGGCAAAAAAGATGGAAAAATTTGGATAGGTCTGAGGGATGGACAAAACAAAGTGCACAAATATGAGAATCATTGGTGTCCCCGAAGGAGAAGAGAAAAGTAAAGATTTAGGAAGATTAGTGGAGGATATAATGAGAGAAAACTTCCCAACCCTTATAAAGGACATAAATATGTAAATCAGCAAAGCTCAACAAACTCCAAATAGAATAAATGTAAATAAGCCTTCCCCAAGACACATACTAATTGGTCTGTCAAATGTTGAAGAGAAGTAGAAAATCCTGAAAGTGGCACAAGAAAAACAATCTATTACATACAAGGGTAACCACATAAGACTGAGTTTGGACTACTCAGCTGGCATTATGGAGGTGAAAAGACAGTGGTATGATATATTTAAGATCCTGAAAGAGAAAGACTTCCAGCCAAATTGTCCTTCAAAACAGAGGGAGAGATTAAAGTTTTCACAGATAAAGTAGTCCTGAAAGAATTTGTCAACAAGAGACCAGCCCTACAAGAAATACTAAAAGGAGTTCTACCAGCTGAAAAAAAAAGACAGGAGAGGGAGGTCTGGAGGAGGGCACAGAATTGAAGAGTACCACTAAGGGTAATTTAAAGAATACAAAGAGTAAGAGGTAAAAGAATATATAGATCTGACAAATAAAATAAAAAAGATAAGATGGTGGATTCAAGAGACGCCTTTTCAGTGATAGCTTTGAATGTTAAGGAGCTAAATTTACCAATTAAAAGATACAGATTGGCGGAATGGATTAAGAAATATAATCCAGCTACATGCTGGATTAAGATGAGTTTTACAAGAGACTCATCTTAGACACAAGGATACAAATAGATTGAAAGTGAAAGAATGGAAGAAGATGTACACAAGTTGTAACCAAAAGAACGCAGGAGTAGCTATACTAGTATCAGAAAAAATAGGCTTTAAATGTAAAGACATCATAAGAGACAAAGAAGGACACTGTAAATTAGTAAAAGAGACAATTAACCAAGAAGAAATAATGTGGGTCAATGCTCCCAATCAAGGAACTCCAAAGTACATGAGACAGACATTGGTAAAACTGAAGGGAGCGATAGATGCTTCAACAATAATAAGCAGGAGACTTCAATACACCATTCTCCTCTGTAGATAGAACAATGAGTAGAAGATCAACAAGGAAATAGAGAATGTAAACGTTTGACAAATGAATTAGACTTAACAGATATACATAGGTCATTACACCCTAGCACACCAGGATACACATTCTTCTCTAGTGCTCATGGAACATTCTCCAGGATAGATCATATGCTGGGGCACAAAACAGGTCTTTATAAATTTAAACGCTTTGAAATTATTCAAAGCACTTTTTCTGATCACAGTAGAATGAAGTTGAGTATCAATAACCACCAAAGAACTTTCACAAATATGTAGAGATTAAATAACACATTCTCAAGTGTGGGTCAGAGAAGAAATTGCTAGAGAAATCAGTAGCTGTCTGGAGCTGAATGAAAATGAGAATACAGCTTATCAGAGCTTATGTGATGTGGCAAAGACTGTGCTGAGAGGGAAATTTATTGCTCTAAATGCCTATATCAAGAAACAAGAAAGAGCAAAAATCGAGGACTTAATAGCACACCTGGAGGAACTTGAGAAAGAACAGCAAACTGACCCCAAAGCAAATAGAAGACTAGAAATAGCACAGATTAAAGCAGAGATAAATGAATGGGAGGACAAAATAACAATAGAAAGAGTCAATAAAACCAAAAGTTGGTTCTTTGAGAAAATCAATAAAATTGATGGGCCATTAGCAAGGCTGACAAAGAAAAATAGAGGATGCAAATAAACAAAATCAGAAATGAGAAGGGGTAAATTACCACAAACCCTGAAGAAATAAAAGAAATCATAAGAGGATACTATGAATAACTTTATGCCAACAAACTAGACAACTTAGATGAAATGGACAAATTCCTGGAGACACACAAACAAGCTACGTTGACTCAAGAAGAAATAGAATATCTCAACAAACCAATCACAAATAAAGAGATTCAATCAGTCATCAAAAATCTTCCTACGAAGAAAAGCCCAGGGCCAGATGGCTTCACAGGAATTTTATCAAACATTCCAAAAAGAACTAACACTAATCTGCTCAAACTTTTCTAAAAAATTGAAGAAAAAGGAACTCTACCTAACTCATTTTATGAAGCTAATATCATTTTAATACCAAAACCAGGTAAAGATGCTATGAGAAAGAAAAACTACAGGCGAATCTCCCTAAGAACATAGATGCAGGAATTCTCAGTAAAATATTAGCAAATCGAATCCAGCAACACATTAAAAGAATTATACACCATGACCAAGTGTGGTTTATGCCAGGAATGCAAGGATGGTTCAGTGCAAGAAAATCAGTTAATGTAATACAGCACATTAACAAATTGAAAGGGAAAAATCATATGATCATCTCAATTGATGCTGAAAAAGCATTTGACAAAATTCAACATCCTTTTCTGATAAAAACACTTCAAAATATAGGAATCAAAGAAAACTTCCTCAATATGTTAAAGGGTAAATGAAAAACCTATAGCCAGCATTATACTCAGTGGAGAGGCTAAAAGTTTTCCCTCTAAGATCAGAAATTGATATAAAGATGCCCTCTGTCACCACTATTATTCAACATTGTACTAGAAGTCCTAGTTACAGCAGTCAGGCAGGACAAAAGAAATAAAAGACCTTCAAATTGGAAAAGAAGAAGTAAAACTTTCATTATTTGCAGATGGTATGATACTATACTTGGAAAATCCTGAGAAACCTACAAGAAATTTACCCGGGTTAATAAATTCAGCAAGGTGGCAGGTTATAAAGGTAATATGCAAAAATCAGTAATGTTTCTAAACTCAAGCAACGACCTAAGTGAGGAGTCAATTAAGGAAAAAATTCTGTTCAAAATAGCAACTGAAGAAATCAAATACCTAGGAATTAACTGGGGACGTAAAGAACTTGTATGCAGAAAACTGCATAACATTGCTAAAAGAAATCAAAGAAGATCTAAATAGATGGAAAGACATCCTCTGCTCATGGATAGGAAGGTTAAATATAGTTAAGATGTCAATTCTACCCAAATTGATCTACAGAATCAACACAGTACCAGTCAAAATTGCAGCAACCTATTTTGAAGACTTGGAAAAGCTAGTTACCAAATTCATCTGGAAAGGAAAGAGATCCCAAATAGCTAATAGCATCCTAAAAAAGAAGAATGAAGTGAGAGGATTAACACTTCCTGACTAAAACTTATTATAAAGCCACAGAGGTCAAACAGCATGGTACTGGCACAAAGACAGAAGTATTGACCAATGGAATCGAATTGAGAGTGCAGAAATAGACCACCAAATCTATAGTGAACTAATTTTTGACTTGGCCCCCAAATCCACTGAACTGAGACAAAATAGTCTTTTCAATGGGCGTGGGAGAACTGGATATCAATAGCCAAAGAATGAAATAGGACCCTTACCTTACACCCTGTACAAAAATTAACTCCAAGTGGATCAAACACCTAAATATAAAAACTTTCACTGTGATATTGTTTTATTTATGTATAACCTGGTATTTAGGGATAAGAATGAAGCTGATTGGGTTGGATTAAGGTTATTCAGAACAGGCGTAAGGAAGGCACTGTCTGTATTTTAGAACCGCACCTACTCTTTGAGACCAAAGGAAGAAAGGTTTATTTTGTCTGCTACATAACTTTTCTGTAGCACATACTCTAACTCAACCTATCGGGGTAGCTCATTTGAACAATTGAAACACAGGGAGCTCAATATAAGAATGAGGGCCTTTAATCCTGTATAGCTTAATATAATGCCTGAATACATCCTAGAATATAGTAAGCAAATAATAAAAAAGTATTTGCAAAGTCCCTTGAGGAATGGGAGAAAAAATATGGTTCTGTTAAATTTTACCATCAGGGAATCCCCTGATACTGTGTCAAACAGTAGGGACACTCAAATCAGTAGGCCAAGTCATTAATCTAGAGGCTTACTCTTGCAAAACTTATGTAGGTAGCAGAGAAGTTTAGCCTATCTATAGGTATGCCTAAGAGTTCTTTCTGGAGCACCTCTTTTGTTGGTCAAATGTGGCCTCACTCTCTCTAAGCCCAACTCTGCAAGTGAAACCATGGTCCTACCCCTATGTGAGACATGACATGGGATGAAAGTTTCCCTGGCAGCATGGGAGATGACTCCCAGGGATGAGTCCGGCCCTTGCACCATGGGATCAAAAACTCCATCTTGGACAAAAGGTGGAAAAGAAGTGTAACTAATAAAGTATCAGTGACTGAGAGAGTTCAAATAGTCAAGAGATTGCGCGATAGGCAAACTACAGGCCAGTCTCCCTAAAAATGAACCAGCTTCAGTTAGACATTGCTACCTATTGTAACTTGCCAAATCCAACCAAAACCATTCCAGCCATCCCTAAAGAACACGTAGGGCAACATATAAGATTCTACAAAGGTTTCGTGCACTAGAGTAACTTTCCAGAAACCTACACTCTCCAGATGGGTCCCTGGACCAGATTAAGTCCTGAAACCTAAAGAGCCCAGCCTCTCCAGAGCATTAGCTATTTCCATCCCCCTACCCCATATTTTTGATAGCCCCTTCCAACATGAAAAATTTAGAATGGCCATAGCCAAAATATCCCTAAAGAGTAGAATAGAAAGATCAAAGGTGATGGTGGAGGTATACAGAGAAGGTAGGGTTTAATAAATGAATATGATTGCTGAATCATTAAATTGATCTCTTTTAGTCTCCAGTATTTTAGAGCAACTAGAAATTGTGGAATCATAACCCATACCAAACTCTGAAGTCTGTTCTACAAATAATTGTTGCAATGTGCTTTGAAATTTATTACTTTTTTGTATATATATTAATCTTCACAAAAAATAGAAGAAAAAGTCGATTGTATTGATTTAAAAAAGTAATTTATTCCTTCTAGCCTCCTATATTCTGGAGCAGCTAGAATTAAAAATCTTTGAGAATAGTATGGTAGTCCATGACAAACTCTGGAATCTGTCCTGTAACTACTTGTTCAGGAGTGCTTGGAAAACTATTGCTATTTTCTTTTTTTGCTCTGTATATGTGTTATATTATACAATAATTTTTTTTTTAAAGACTGTATCATAACTGATAGTCTAGTGGCCTTTTTTTTTTTAATTGTTCAGCAGTATACTGGGAATACTTTTCCAGTTTATTAGATGTTTTTTTCCTTTATCATTTAAAATGTCTATTTTGTATTTTATTACCCAGTCTCCACTGTTATATGTTTATATTTGTACACCCGTTTATATTAGGATCTGTCCCATCTGTGTTAAGTTTCTACAGTGCAGGAATTGAGTTCTGTACCACATTTATCTATAAAAGAGAGAGTAATTATAGTTTACCCAAAAATCAAATTTTTGTTTCTCATGTATTATGTATTGGGTAGTGCTCAGCACATTAAGTTTCTCTCTTGGGTGTTGCTTCCTAATATTCAGTTTAAAGAAAGACAGGCTCTTTACTTTCAAAAAATTTGCTTTTTAATTTTTTTTTTTTTGGAAAGTGATTGCAAAGGAAGATTTTTTTTTCACAAAGCATGTTGAAGTGATAGGATGCTTTTGGGTATATTGACAACTTCGTTAATGTTTTCCCATGTTAAAATCTGAATTTGACTCTGGCAGGAATACTAACTTTTCCTGTCTGCCTAAGGGAAATAAAATGTTCGGGAAGGATAGGACAATCTAAGATTAATGACGTTGTGATTTATCAGTGTTATTGGTGGCAGAATTTAGATTTCTGAAGCTGCTTATGGGAGTCTTAAGCTTAGCAAAGCTGAATGGAGTTCAGACTCTGCCCATTGAACACATGATGCACCTCTTCATTCTTGAAATCATTTCTAATTTTTTCATAATAATTTTCACATGGGCCTGGGACAGAGTGTCTTAGGTTTTGATTGTTGCACATATACATCAAGCTCTGCTTCTCTGCTCATTTTATAAGTAACAATCCCTAGAAATTTCTTTTCCTGTTTCCACTAAGTTTCTTCTCATGTAGACAAAGTGCTTAGTCTTTTCTTATTTTTTGAGCATTATTCTAGTTTGCTAGCTGCCCGAATGCAACCACCAGAGGCGGATTGCTTTCAATAAAAGGGGATGTATTTAGTTAATGTATAGTTCTTCAGAGGAAAGGCAGCTAACTTTCGACTCAGGTTCTTTCTTACATGGGAGGGCTGGCCTTCTTTACAGGCCTCTGGGTTCCAACAACTTTCCCCAGGTGATTCCTTTCTGTGTCTCCAAAGGCCTGGGCTGAGCTACGGGTGCTGAGGTGAGGTATGCTGAGCTGCTTGGGCTGTGCTACATTGAGCTCTCTCATTTAAGCACCAGCCAATTAAATCAAACATCATTCATTGCAGCAGGCACGTCTCCTAGCCAACTGTAGATGTAATCAGCAACAAATGAGATTCACAGCCATTGATTGGCTCATGTCCACAGTAATAGAACTAGGCACCTTCACCTAGCTAAGTTGACACCTGAATCTAACTACCACAAGCATCAAGAATATGCAAAGGCTTTCATTAGCCTTTGGATATTAAACCAATGTTTTAGTTTAGTTTTCAGTCAGAGCCTATCTTCCATCTTGTAGAGGGCTGTTTGTTAATAACTAAGATAGGTTTTTGGTGAAGGGTAAAAGGACATAATAGCCCCTATATTCATGAGATTGTCCTTGAGGATTCTTAATTAACCCATTTGCTATTTCATCTTTTTCTTCCTCCTGTCCAGATGAGACAGTTCTCTCACTTAAGAAAGTCGGGGCTCCTTATTGGTAAAAATGTTCATATTTTAGGTTTTGTTGGCATTGTAGCTTATTACAGGCATTCTGTTTTGTTCTGTGTTCGCTATTAGCATTTGTTTACAAGTTTTGTTTCTGTATATCAGACTGAAGTGCCAAGAGGTTTTGTCCCTTGAGGCACAGCCAAATTGAGAATAACCTTATAGCAACTGCAAGAATTTAACAATCCATCAAATAAAAATTGCTTACCTCTTAGTGAGGCTGCAGAAACTATTATAAGCCATCAGCTCCTCTGTCAAGTATGCTAAACATCTAAATTCAAGATAACTTCTGTTACCGTTAAGGGAATCTATAAATAAAACAGGTATACTTAAATACCTACTGGCAGTCACCAGCTGAGTAGCAGTTCTCAGGAGACACTGATTACAAATGGAGCATGAAAAGCAGGAATTATTATGAAACAAATACAAATTTCCTTTAAGAGAATGATTATCATTTGTTGTTATTAAATACTGAGTCTTCAACCAAGTTCCTCTCTGATAGATTATTGAAAAGGGTAGAAAGGGTCTTGTCTCTGATCTTCCTAGGATCTCCATTCCCACATTTAGGGAGTAATGGTCTTTATTGAAAAATAGTTTCCCTAATTTAGGTCAGATTGACCTGTGGTGAGTAAATTATTTTTGATAATAAAAAGTTTCAGATTTCATAGTACCATAAAATTCACATGGATTTCTTTATTAAGTGCTACCCTATTAGAGCTCATGCCCCCCCCCCCCATTGGACAGAAAGCATCTCTGCCCTGGATAGGCTCACTGTTGTATGACCCCTTGATGGTTAGCGTATTTTTCATATTTCTCTGAAAATGATCCTCCAGCTTTCAGATTATCTGTTCCTTAATTTGGCCTCAATTTGTCACATTGCCATTTGAGCTTATGCTCTTTTTTAGCTTTCTCTAGAGCAGTTTATTCCATTTGATGTGGTCTAATTTGATGTCAGGAACACAAAAGGATCATCATGAGTGCTCTGTGAAGCAGAAACAACTCTATAGCAGTAGGAAATCTTATTTCTCATCCACTTTATACATGTTCAAATACAAAGAGTAGCCAGGTGGCTATGAAAATTAATTGGTCAGTTTGTTGGGTAGCTTTCTATTTAATAAGCTTCTATAATGTGCCTGGTGTCATAGTATGCAAAAACAGTGTGGCATCTTCTATTTGGATAATGGAGAATGCCCTTAGTAAGTGTTTAGACAAATAGGCTCAGCATCTCTTTTTTTTTAATTAGAGAAATTTAATTGTACAGAAAGATCATGTACAAAATACAGAGTTCCCATATATCAGCCCCTATTTTAAACATTTTGCATTAGTGTGCTATCTTTGTTACAGTTATTAGAAAGTATTATTAAACTTTATTAGCTATAGTCCATAGTTTACATTAGGATTTGTTGTTTGTGTTGTACACGCCCATGGTTGATTTTGTTTTTTAATTTTTTATTCCAGCAACATATATACCACCTTAAAAAAAATTCCTCTTTTAACCACATTCAGATTTATAATTCGCTGGTGTTAATGACAGTCACAGGGTTGTTTTACCATCACCACTATTTGGTTTGCAAAAACTGCCAGAATGCAGTATACCAGAAATGGGTTGGCTTCTACAATGGGAATTTATTAGCTTACAAATCTAAAGTTTTAAGGCCATGAAAATGTCCAAGTTAAGTCATCAACAGGACGATACCTTCTCTGAGTAAAGGCTGCTGGCATCTGGGACACCTCTTTCACAAGGGAAGGCACCTGTCCAGCATCTGCTGGTCCTTCGCTCCTGGGTTCTGTTGCTTTCAACTTCTGATTCCAGTGGCTTTCTCTCTGAGCATCTGTGGGTCCTTTCTTACCATCTTCAGGATTATTCTCTCTCAACTTTCTTCAAACTTCTCTGAGTGTGTTTCTCTCTAAGTTCTTTCTGTCGTTTATCCTCTCATAAAGGACTCTAGTAAAGAATTAAGACGTACCTTGAATTGGGTTGGTCACATCTCAGTTGAAACAACCTAATCAAAAGGTCCCACCCACAATAGGTCTGCACCCACAGGAATGGATGAAAAATATGTGGCCTTTTCTGGGGTATATAACAGGCTTCAAATCAGCACAAACACTCTATATTACTCAAACTTTTTCATGACCCCAAACAAAAACTCTGCACGAATTAAGAATTGATTCCCCATTCTGCACTCCCACCCAAGCTCCTTGGTTTTTGACACTTACTAATTTGTTTATTCTATTTCATATTAGTGAAATCAGTCAATATTTGTTCCTTTGTGTCTGACTTATTACACTCAACATATCTTTAGATTTCATCCACGTTGTTGCATTTATAATACCTCTGTTCCATTTCAGACTGAATAATATTCCATTGTATGTATATACCACATTTTCTTAATCCATCCCTCAGTTGATGGACACTTGGTTTGCTGTTTTGAAATTGTTATGTACCCCAGAAAAGCCATACTCTTTTAATGCTAATCCAATCTTGTTGGGGGCTGGGGCCTCTTGATTAGGTTGTTTCCATGGAGATATGGCAACCAAATTGTGAGTGGGGCCTTTTGATTAGATGGAGATGTGACCCTGCCCATTCAGGGTGGGTATTAGTTAATACTGGAGTCCTGTAAAAGGGGAAGCATTTTGGAGAAAACTCAGAAGTAAACGTTTGGAGATGCTTTGAGTGCAGATACAAATACTGGGATACCCAACACAGAGATCAGAGAGATGAAACCAGACAGACTTTTGGAGATACAGAAAGGAAATGCCCCAGCAGAAGTCAGGATCCCCACACAGGGAGCTGTTTGAACCCAGAAGCCAGGAGAGGACAGCAGACATCACCATGTGCTTTCCCATGAGATTCTAAGCAAGCTAGAACCAGGAGAGAGCTGATTCAGAGCAGCTAAGTGAGGGCCTACAGATACTTGGAGAGGAAACCCACTGGAAAATGCACAAAGCAGTGAAACCTAGGAGCAAGGACCTCGGACACCAGGCACATGACTTCCCAGCTGACAGAGAAATCCCGGATGCCTCTCGTCCTGTCTTAGGTGTCAAGGTATCTTTCTTTGGATGCCACAGTTTCGATATTTTTATGGCTTTAGAATTTTAAACTTGTAACTTAATAAATCCATCCCTTTTATAAAAGCCAATCCATTTCTGGTATATTGCATTCTGGCAGCAGTCGCAAACTGAAAACTTGGGTTACTTTCATATTTTGGCAGAACTGAATAATGCTGCTAGAAACATTGGTGTACAAATATCTGTTTGATTCCCTGCTTTCAGTTCTTTGATGTATGTACCTAAAAGTGGGATGGCTGGGTCATATGGTATTTCTGAACTTAATTTTCTGAGGAACCACCAAACTTTTCCGGAGTGGTTGCACCATTTTACATTCCCACCAGCAGTGAACGAATGTTTCTATTTCTCCACATCCTCTCTAACATTTATAATTTTCTGTGTTTTGAATGGGTGTGAAATGGTATTTCATTGTGGTTTTGATTCTCATTTCCCTAATGGTTAACGAGGTTGAACATATTTTCATGTGCCTTTTGGCTGTTTATGTCTTCTTTGCCTTCAAATGTCTATTCACATACTTTGCCAATTTTTTTAATTTGGCTTACTTTCTGTTGTTGAGTGGTAGGATTTCTATATAAATTCTAGATATTAAACCTGTGTCTCCTATGCTGTTTCCGATTTTTTTCTCCCACCATGTTGGTTGTTTTTTACTTTCATGATGAAGTCTTTTGATGCACAAAAGTTCTTAATTTTAATGAAGTCCCATTGATATTTTCTTCCTTTTATTGCTTGTGCTTTTGGTTTGAAGTCTAAGAAACTATTGTCTAACACTAGATCCTAAAGATGCTTCTCTACATATTCTTCTGGGAGTTTTATTACCCTGATTCTTATATTTAGATCTTTGATAAATTTTTGGTTAATTTTTTATATGGTGTGAGGTAGGAATCCTGTCTTCATTCTTTTGCATATGAATATACAGTTTTCCCAGCTGTTGAAGAAACCATGCTTTCCCAATTGAGGACACTTAACCCCCCTTGTCAAAAGTCAATTGGCTATAGGGCAGCTGCCATGGCTCAGCAGGCAGAGCTCCGACCTGCCGTGCTGGAGGTCTGGAGTTCGATCCCTGGTGCCTCCTGCCCATATGCAAATTAAAAAAAAAAAAAAAAAAGTCAATTGGCTGTAGATGTGAGAGCTTATTTCTAAATTCTCAATTTGATTCCATTGGTATCTGGCCTCTGTATCTTTTTTTACCTCTGTCTGTAATCACATATTTATTGACACTCCCCCCCCTTCCCATTTGTATGGCATAGTTTGCAATTTTTTGTCAGTTTACCAGATGCTTTTCCCTTGAGTGTTTGGAACATATAACTTGCTTTTACACATCAACTCCATCCCCTAGGCAGGAATTGTCTGATTGTGCAGCTGCTAGTAAAATGGAATTTATAGGTATCAAGTGATGTGAATGTGAGCATTGAAGGTCTTTTTCCTTTTAAAATACCATCTTGTTTAGAGTTCTTCATATGTGAGAAATCTCTTGTGTCATTATTTCAATCACTGTCTGGCTTTAAATCTTGGTATTCTCCCTAATTCCTCCCTTCTCCTCCCACGCAGTTACACATTATATCCTACTTAATGCCTTTATGTTTGTTTTTTTGCTCCCTTCCTGGTACCACCAGTCTAGCCCAGGCCTTCATCACAGATCATTAAAATATTCTTCCCCTTATGAATATCCTTAAAAATGCTTTAAAAAATACTTTCAGACTTTGAAAATAAACAGTTACAAAATAACAGTTACAAAAATAACACAAACCCTGTACTGAGAATGCCAACATATCCGTATGTCCCCAAATACCCAGATATACCGATTTTAATATTTTACTGCCTTTGCTGAATTTTTCTATGTATTCATCAGTCTGTCAATCTATTTGTCTGCCCATCTATCTGTTTATCTGTCTTTCTACCTATTTATCATTCCATTTTATGAGCCTTTGAATGTATGCTGTATACATCATACTCCTAAACACTGAATACTGCCCTGTACATTTTCTAGGAACAAGGATATTTACTTATGTATCCCCCTCAAGTGCAGTTATGAAGTTCAAGAAATTTAACATTGCTAATAAAGCTTACAGTGTATGTTCCAGTTTTTTCATATGTCCCCACTTGAGCTTTCTCTCCTCTCTTCTTAGATCCTGTCCAGAATCAGCTGTTGCCTTTAATTACCATTGTCTCTTTAGTTGGTCATTTTTTTTTAAATTGTGGGAACATATATACAACATAAACTTCCCGATCTCCACCACTCCCAGGCATTACATCAGTCCATTCAGTGGATTTAATCACTCACTACATTGTGGTACCCTCACCAACTTCTATTACTTAAACTTTCCCCTCTCCCCAAACAGAAACTCTACACCCATTTTGTATAGACTCTCCATTCCCCTTGCCCCATCCCTGGCAACCTCTATTAATTTATTTCTCTGTGAACTTGCACATTCTCCAATATTTTCTTTGTTGTACATTCTCCAATATTTTCTTTGTTGTAACCACGGACCTTAAGTTTAGTATGCTAAATCTTTAACAATCTTTTTGCTTTAATGCTAACTTAATTTCAACAGTATACAAAATCTGTGTTCCTCTCAGTCCCCCACCTATATGTATTTCTTAATAAGATTGGTTACTGCTAGAATTTAACTTTGAGGCATGTATTTTTTAATGTTGTATCCACCTAGTGTTATAACGGGCTTTTTGAATACTTCAAGTTAACCAGGAGGACAATTGAAAAAAGAAAATGCTTTTCACTAATTATGTTTATACATTATGAATCCAAAACCTCTAATTTATTATTACATTTTATGTTTCTGCCTTTTGATCCTGTAGGATGTAAAAGATAGGCTGGCTATAGTAGTCTCAATTGGTAGGTTTTTGCTTTCAGCACTTTAAAAATGTCATCTCACTGTCTTCTTGCATCCATGGATTCTAAAGAGGAATCAGCACTTAATTTAATTGAGTCTCCCTTGTATGTGACATATTGCTTCTGTCTTGGTGGATTTCAAAATACTCTTTATCGTATTCGACTTTGGTTATAATATGCCATGGACTAGGTCTATTTGGTTTTATCCTGTTTGGAGTTCCTTCAGTGTCCTGGAGTGTACATTTATGTCTTTCATTAACATTGGGAAGTTTTCAGCAATTATTTCTTTGAATCTTCTCTCTGCCCCTTTCTCTCTTTCTTCACCTCTGGGACTCTTGCAGTGCATACATGGGTACACTTGATGGTGTCCCACAGATTCCTCAGACTCTGTTCATTTTCCTTCTTTCCTTTTTCCTGAGGCTCTTAAATGAGCCTGAAGAATGATTAGGCAGAGTGATTTCAGTTGTTTTATCCTCATGTGCATTGATTCTTTCTTCTGTTAGCTCCAGTCTGTTGTTGAACACCTCTAGGGAATTTTTAATGTGTTAATGTGGTCTTCGGCTTTGTTTATTCATTTCCATATTTTCTTTCTCTCTACTGATCTTCTCTTTGTGTTTATCATCTTTCTCATATCCTTAGTTCATTATTAATTTTACCTTTAACTCTGAGTTTATTTAAAGACTGTTTAGTATTTCCTAGGTTTGGTTCTCATCATTGATATTTTCTAATGCTTTAATTGCCTTTGCCTGGGCCAGTGCTTTTTGTTTCTTTGTATGTTTTGAAAGCTGTTGTTAAAACCTGTTCCTATACCTCTCAGTCCCCCACCTATATACTTCTTAATAAGATTAGTTACTGTTAGAATTTAACTCTGAGGCATGCATTTTTTAATGTTGTATCCACCTAGTGCTATGACGGGCTTTTTGAATGCTTCAAGTTAACCAGAACGACAATTGAAAAAAGAAAATGCTTTTTCCCATTCTTTGCCGATTGACCTGTGCATGCAGGTCAATCGGCAAAGAATTGGATAGTATGGATAATTCAGGGCTTATCCATACTATGAGTTTATACATACAATGAATAGGTCTAGCCAATGCGTAAGGTCCTTTCTGATCCTTTCTATGCCTTTACCATGCTTGTGTGTGGCACTGGGAATTCTCCTGTTTCCACAGTTAAGTTTGTCCCCAACCTTCCAAGGAAAGTTTTCTCATGGTCCTGGGGAGGATTGTTTGTGCAGCTATCCCTTGCCCTAGGCAATCGCTTGACTGCTTTGCTTTCCCTTTGTGTTTTGTAGTGATTACCTTGTACAAGTGGAATAGTTTCTGGATAGATGAGTCCCTCAGGCCATCACCAGACAGACTGTGCCATACAAACATACAGTATGTACATGAAGGTTACCCTGCTTCCTCCAAATACCGGATAAAGCATCTGCACTGTGAGTGCAGGCCAACTCCATGAGGAGCCAGTGAGGGGTAGGGCACGGGCCAGCAAGGGTGCCACAAGAGTCTACTGCCTTTCAGTTGCCTTTTTCCTGTTTCAACACTCACCCTGTTACTGCATCCTTTAACTCTTTTCTGGGGCTTTGAAAATGTGGTTTCTACCAGTTCTTGCTGGGTTTTCAAAGCTTCTTTGTGGAGACGGATGCCAGAAGTGCCTCACTCTGCCATCTTGACTAGGGCTTTAACATGCTTTTTTGAATGTTTCTCCACAGCTTCATAACTTTGAATAGCATACCTTTCCCCCTTCGTCTTCTTCCTAGCAATTGCCTGAAAGGTTAAATCCATCTGTGATTTGGCCTCTACTGTGTTATGCAAACATTGCTTTAGCAAAATCAGTTTTTATTCAGCATTAATTTATTCAGCTAATATTTACTGAACTCTTGTTTTAGGCTGAAAACTTTGAGTTTAGTGGCTCTAACTTGGAGATAGATGTGCTGGTAACCTCATAGCGCTGATAGTTTAGTGAGACATCCAGATTTTTCATATCTATACAGATATGTACAGAAGCAGTGTGTGAATGATATGGTAGGGAAGTACAGGATGCTGTGAGAATGCTTAGAAGGGATAATGGATCCAAATGTAGAGCTGATGAGGGAAAGGTTCCCAAAGGAAGTGACAGACTCAGGTGAGACCTGAAAGATAAATAGAAGTTAGCCAGGCTGGGGTGCAGTGCTTGTGGTTGCTCCCAGAGAGGAATATTTGTGTTTAGCCAGTGCCTGGCATTGTCCTAAGTGCTAAATAAATGCATGTTAAATGAATGAATATGAAGGCCCAGAAGTAAAAGACATGATGGGAGTGTATAAGGAACTGAAAAGTTTAGGATGGGTGAAGCTTGTTGAGAATGGCAGAGGATGAAGTTATAAGGAAAGCCAGTTAAGGGCATTGTATGACATAGTAAGAAGTCATTACTATATTCTAACATCATGGGGGAACTTATTAAGATTTTTTCCACAGGGGGAGTGATTTAATCAGATTTACATTTTGAAAATGTCCCATGGCTGTAGCATGGAAGTCAGGGTGGATAAAAGAAATATTGAGGAGGCATAGTGACTAGGTGATTAGTTGAATTTGAGGAATGAATGGAGATTCGAGAATAATTCCTACGTTTCTGGTTGGGCAGCTAGTGCCACCAATTGAGATGGAGGAAAAGATAAAGTAATAACAATTCATCATATTACCATGATCATTGCCACTTTTGTTCCTTTTCTGAATCAGTCTCCTTGAGACCCAGCTTCTTTGAAACCTCTCTTAACCACCCCAGTTTGTGATAATCACTCCTTCCTCAAAATTCCCATGTACCTAATTTGCATCATCGTCTTGTTCAGGCCTGGGTACATGCTTTCTCTTGTAGCATAGCTTTCTTCATTTATTTTCTGTTTCCTTTATTATATGGCAAAGTCCTTCAGAACATAGATCATGTCTTAAACTTCTTAGTGTGCTCACCTCCAGAATGTCTGACTTAGCTTTTACAGCCTCTCTTCATATGTTTGAGGATCTCTTCATATGTTGAGGAAGGAAAGAGAAGAAACTAGAGTGCTCACTGGCACAGTAGAAGAAGAGGCAAGTCATTTTTTCCAGATCCCAATCCATATGAGGATAATGGTCACCCGTGTGAGAGCTTAAAAAGTTCATCAGGATTGGGATATAGCTTCTCTTAGTGTTCTGGAAATATTTTGTCCTAAATTGTTATCTCTAAGAAAGAAGGAAAGAAAAAAATGGAACCTCACTCTATCTCTCTCCTGAAACTTCAAATCCTAAAAGTTTCTATCTTGACCTCTCTGTTCCCTCACACATTTATTGAGATCTTAATTCATGCTGGGCAACTCAACCAGGGGCTGAAAAGAAAAGAGGAAGATACCATTTGCTGCCACTTAGATCAGTAAAGTAACCTGTCATACCAGTCTCTTTCTTACAATTTCAATTCAGACGCATGGCAAAGGAGGAAAGAAAGTCATTCAGACAGATGAGTGGAGAAATGGCCCCATTGAAGAGCGCCTTGAGTATGCCCTTGTGAAGGTGAGTTAATGGGAATACTGAATGAACATGAAGTAGAGAGCTTGTAGGCTCATCATGGCTTTCTGATCCTGCAGCTGGAAAGAGAGTCCTTCAAGCGGGTACTGTTATGCCCCCAAGGACATATTTGACAATGTCCAAAGACATTTTTGGTTGTCATATTTGGAAGGGAGGAGTGCTACTGGCATCCAGTGGTGAGGGATACTGCTAAACATCCTACAATGTACAGAATAGCCCTGCTCAACAAAGATTAATTCAGCCCAGAATGTCAATAATGTCTAGGTTGAGAAATCCTGTCCTTGGCCAAGGAACTTCAGTATGTTAGCAAGAAGTCCTGACTCCTTGCTGGTAAGTGGAATTTTAGGCAAGATAAATAATCTCTTGGCTTCAGTTTCCTTATTTATGAGTCTGGAGAACTTGAGTTCTTTTATAGTGCTAGAATTTAAGTTTAAACTTCTTGAACCTTTTTAGATTCATGTATTTCAACTAGAGGAACTAGTTAGCCATATCCAAGGACCTTTGAATTTGGGTCTGTGGAAGAGATGGCTTGATGAGTGAAGGCAGGATAAGTCAGTGGAGGCTTCACAGCTTTGAACCTTCACTTCAGGCCCCTAGCCATTATTATTCCTCCCCACTTCCTTAACGTTACAGTAAGAAAACATACTGATTTCTTTTCGTAGGAGATATCGATTAAGATGTAATTTGTTAAACCACTAGGATATACAGTATATTTTACTATGAATTTGAACTTCCGCTCCTCTCACTTACATCTAATTTTTACTGAGTATTTACTTTGTGTCAATGATGCCAGCTAAGCATTTGGGTTATCTCATTTAATCCTCAGACTAACCATATGTATCAAGTACTCTTTTTAACAGAAATCTGAGGCTTAATAAATTGGCTAAATTGGTGAGAGAAGCCAGGATTTAAACCCATGCAGTCTGATTTCAGACTGTTGGTTGTTTGAACTTAATGCCAATTTTTTATAATTTTATTCCTATTTCTTTCTTGTAGGGCATTGAAAAATATATTATTGAGGATACTGAGGAAGCCAGATTAAACCAGAAAAATTATCCCCGACCTCTGAATATAATTGAAGGGCCCCTGATGAATGGCATGAAAGTTGTTGGTGATCTTTTTGGAGCTGGAAAAATGTTTCTACCTCAGGTTGGCAAAAGATTGGGAGAAATTTTCACAATTGAATTTTTTGTTGTTGTTTTTGGTCTTAATAGTGAGTTTGGGAATATTTCTCAGATATTAATTTGGATAAGAGCTCAAGGACATTAAAATCTCATTATCTCCTCTCTAAATGTATTTAGGAGCAACATTTGGAAAATCCATTTTTTAGGTAGTATGGAGGTCAGAATTTGGACCTACCTTCTTAGATGGTAATCTTCATGTTCTAATCTTCTGTACCACCTCTTATAACCAATGCCTATTTCTCTCCCCCAACAAAATTAAATAAAACCCAAGATAAATGTAAAGTCAATAATACTAAGATTTGACCTGATCAGTCAGTACTCATCTTTAAGGATGCATATTTTCAAAAACGTATTTCTGTTTCAAGTAGTGGTACATTAAATATGTTTCATATAAACCCAGAACTCTTATTTTGATTACAATAGCTACTAATTATATCAATTAAAAAAAATACTTGTTGAGCATCTGGGTTAGTGGCTGTGAGGCATACAAAAAGCTAAAAGGCTCTGTTCCTGCTTAAGCATAAGATTTAATTATAAGTGAGTCATAATGCTGGGGATTCAGAAGAGAAGAGACTGGTAACAGGTTCATGACAGAAAAGATAGAAATTTCAAGGATGCATAGAACTTAGAGAAGTGATGGAAGGCATTCTTAGCAGAGAATAATAAGTACAAAGAAATTTGGAAGACAGAAGTTGCAAACTTTTGATTTTTAGTCATGTTTCCTTCTACTTGTACTTCGTTCATTGGTTTTTCCTACAGGAAGCTTCTTCCTTATCCTGCATCACTGTAAAAAGTGGACTCCAGTGTAGCTGGCCAGTGGTGGAAAGCATGCATTCTTAATTTATTCTAAAATTTCACAGTTGACCATTAGCAGCCGTTCAGGTGACTTGGTAAAGATATCTGCCTGATGTTGTGTATCTTCCCAGGTTATAAAGTCAGCTCGGGTCATGAAGAAGGCCGTTGGCCACCTTATTCCCTTCATGGAAAAGGAAAAAGAAGAAACTAGAGTGCTCACTGGCACAGTAGAAGAAGAGGCAAGTCATTTTGTCCAGATCTGAGGGCTCTTTAAGAAATTGGTTGGGGTGAGGATAAGGATCTGAGTGGCTGAACTTGGCTACAGTTGTCATTGAGGATGCAATAGAGAGATGGTCCAGCATCTGTACCTTTTATAAAGTATTAGAATACACTGAAGGTTTCCTTTGAATGTGGGTAGCTTTATGAATTTCTTAATATGGACATAATATTCAAACATACCCATGATTTCAAGACAAAATTAGTTCATTTATTCATCCACTATGTACCCTACTACGTGCCAACTACTGGCTAGGCACTCAGAGCTGCAAAGATGACTAACAATTAGCCTCTGCTTTTGAGGTAATTGAATAATGTTTGATTTTGAAAAACTCTTAAACTGAATATTCTTTGTATACTGGCAGTGTCCTTTGCACCACTTCTCAATTCAATTTAATGCCTGTTGGCTGAACCATCTTAGTAAATCATTGAGCTTTTTTACCTTGTTTAGCTCTCTGTGAAGCTCAGTCAGTTTTGGACCCTGGGATTCCATGTTCTTAAATTGATCTGAGTGTGTGAATCACTGAGACAGAGTATTCATAAAAATCCCACTATCCTTACATACTTTTAAAGTTTTTTATGGTGAGAGTACATAGAACAATAGGGTTAAAGAAATAGGAAGATAATAAAATGCCCCTCTGTACTAGGATGTTGTGGTTGTTTTTTAGATTCTGATAGGACCTATGCAGTTAACCAACTCCTCCCTCTCATCCCTTCCTTTCCCTTTACTGCTAACAATAAAATCACTTGCTAGTCAGTTTTTTTGGGTTAAGGATATGGACTTCGGCTATGGGACTGTTTTGTGTTTGAACATAAGTTGTTCTTTGAAGTAACAGGGCCCATAATCCTGTTTGAATCATTTGGCCCCCTGACCTAACCTCCTAGGTAGGCCTCCTTTGAACTTTTCATGCTTACCACTTAATGCTTGGAGAGAGCTCATGATTTGGGTTTTGGGTCTCTTTTTGAGACTGTCTTGTTTGTATTAAATTGCTTTCTGTCTGAGATCTCTTAGACTCTAGATTATTGGGTTGTCTGCTTTCACATGGTTATAGCTGTGACTAGCTACTTGGCTTACTCCCCAGGACCCTTACCAAGGCACCATTGTACTGGCCACTGTTAAAGGGGATGTGCATGACATAGGCAAGAACATCGTTGGAGTAGTCCTTGGCTGCAATAACTTCAGGTACATTGAGACCTCACATCTTTAAATCTCTTTTTTTATCTGAAAAGGAAAGCATTAACATGGTAATTATTTGGGGGGCGGGAGGGTAGGGTAGGTATGGCAATGGATAATGAGGTTATTTTTTACTTTTTGCTTACCTTTGTTTCCAGATTTTCTACAGTGAACACACCTCTTCAAATGGAATAACTTAACAACTATTTATCTACTGTGTGTTCCGTAAGGACAAAAATTATAGTAAAAGCTATTTTTAAAAATTCAAGTATGGTTAAAATAGCCAAGAAGTTTCTTGGTACTTGAAGTTGGTTGGGACAGAGGCTCCAGTGGCTAGAACATTAGGATCCTTTTGTGACCAGTGGCATTTACCATCTTCCCTTCTTTCTCTTAACAAACTGTGAGATTTGGGGGCTGAAATCTTATGAGACCCTGGCTAAATGGAGTTTTATAGAAGGATCTCTCTATTTGTACAGTTCTCTTTACTTTGCTTAAAGCAGGACCATGAGTGCTTCTTGGTGTCGATGAAGCTAGTTTTTGGAATGTTGTATATGAGAAAATTCCTTTCCTGATGTATCTCATTATAGTGAATAAATATTCATAGCAAAATTATTTCCATGTTAGAGTTGGTGACCTATAAGAGTAAAAGTATACTTTGTTCAAATTTTGCCATATTCTTTATAATGAAAATCCTAGTATAACTAAAGCCTCCTTTGACCCCAGCCCAACACACAGTCATTTTCACTCATGGACTTCTTTCTAACGTGCTATTTTCTCTATAGAGAAGAGACTGGACTGGAGCTATAGCTAGGCAGGCCCTTTAGAGTTTTCCTCTCCTACCGTCAAGTAACAGGTTGTCAGGTTCATATCTTAAGGTTTGGTCACTCTGGTCTGATAGCAGATTGAAAGAGAGCACAAGGACCCTCTAGTAGAGTGGCCATCTTTAATCATTCCCTCCGCTCTGCTCTGATGCTTACAGAGCAGTAGTCCCTTATACACTAAATTACACAAAAGTGCCATGTTACCAACAAGTGACTTCACTTTTGGGATACATGATTAGATATTTGCATATTACATCAAAGTAACTTCACTCTTGGGATACATGATTAGATATATGCATATTACATCAATAGTTGCATAAACTGTGCTGTATCACGTTCCCCTGGAACTTACGAAGGCCAGGCCATCTTATCAGGCTGTTTATAGTGAATAATTTTTCATATCCCACACAGGTACCCTTTACCCCACCCCCTGCTGTCAACATTTTAATCCATCTCTGTCTTCACAAGCTAATTAAATACAACTAAGAACCATTAGTAAGGCTGGAAATGGAAGAGCAGGGTCAGAATGACGCCTTTTCTCTGACTGTTTAAAAGCTGTTTTATTTGCCTGCTCGCTCACTGTAAAAAAGATTTAGCATCTCTCCTAGTCCTAGAAATGAGTAATATTGTTTCTAACAATGTATTTGTTATTTTTAAAAAAGATAAAGTTAATGGAAGTTTTTACACTGGGTTATTACCTAAATAATAAGTATTTGAATATGGTGTTTGTTTCCTGAACTGTAGAAGACATTTCTCCTTTTGTGTTCATCATAATTAGTTAAAATTCAGTTCAGTTTAGTTTAATAAGTGTTTAAAGATCATCTGCTACATGCCAGGTATTATTCTAGACTATATTTAGTCAACTTTTCTGCTTTTGAGTACTTTTCTTACTACTAAATAGCCAGGTACACATCCAACTGTGATGATGGCATGAGAACTGCCATAGAGGATGAATTCTAGGTAAACTTCCCAGAAGCAGTTCTTAAGATATCACTGATATGTTTTTTCATTATTATTTTGGTTAATGAATAATTAATTGAGAAGATCATACTAGAAAAGTTTTTTCTCCCAATAAGGACATTTTAAAAGACCAGGAAGAAATCATGGCACTTCTCCAGGGTGCTTCTGTAAGTGAATATTAACATTTGTGAAAGGCTGCTTATTAAACTTGAGGCTTTTCTCCAGCACATTCAGTTCTCCTGTCTTGTGCATTGAGGGGCTGCTTATTTTTCCTAATAAATCTAACCAGAGAAACATCTTCTGCTAAAACCTTAATTTTTTAAACTTTTTCTTTATTGTGAAATATACAAAAAAACAATAAATTTCCAAGTACATTTTAACAAGTAGTTATAGAACAGATTTTAAAATTTGATGTGGGTTACAGTTCCACGATTTTTGTTTTCTCTTCTAGCTGCTCCAAGACACTGGAGACCAACAGAAATATCAATATAATGATTAAGCAGTCATACTCATTTGTTAAATTCTTTCTTCTCTGTTATACTCCTCATTCTCTTTAAATAACGTATGTATGCATAAAAGCAATAAATTTCAAAGCACATCGCAACAATTAGTTGTAGAACAGATTTCAGAGTTTGATGTGGGTTACCCACCATTTTAGATTTTTATTTCTAGCTGCTATAAGGGACAGGAGGCTAAAACAAATATCAGTATAGTGATTCAGCACTTGTACTCATTTTTTACCCAACCTCCTCTGTATAAATCCACCATCACATTTGATCTTTCTCCCACTCTTTAGGGGTATTTGGGCTATGCCCATTCTAACTTTTTCATGTTGGAAGGGGCTATCGATAATATGGGATACTAGTTGATATTCTATAAAGGCTGGCCCCTCTGCATTTCAGGACTTATCTGGTGCAGGGACCCATTTGGAAGTTACCCTAGTGCATGGAACCTATGTAGAATCTTATATAATGTCCTAGGTGATCTTTAGGATTGGCAGGAATGGTTTTGGTTGAGATTTGGCAAGTTATGACAGGTAGCAATGTTTAACAGAAGTTTGTATAAGAGAAATCTCTGGAGTAGCCTCTTGACTCTATTTGAGCGCTCTCAGCCACTGGTACCTTAATTGTTACACTTCTTTTCTCCCTTTTGGTCAGGATGGCATTGTTGATCCCACAGTGGTAGGACCAGGCTCATCCCTGGGAGTCATCTCCCATGCTGCCAGGGAAACTTTGATCCCATGTCATGTCCCATATAGTGGGTAGGGACATGGTTTCACTTGCAGAGTTGGGCTTAGAGAGAGAGGGGCCACATCTGAGCAACAAAAGAGGTTGTTTGGAGGTGACTCTTAGGCATACCTAGATGTAGACTAAGCTTCTCCACTACACACATAAGCGTCACAAGAGCAAGCCTCAAAACAAAGGGTTGGGCTATTGATTTGGGTGTCCCTAGAGTTTGGCACAGTACCTGGGTATAGTTTAATAGTTCCATAATTTTTCTCCCATCCCTCAAGGGTCTTTGCCAATATTTTTTTTCTTTTTTTTTTTACTTTTTTTTATTATATAGTATAACAAATACAAAGCAAAGAAATGAAAGAGCAATAGTTTTCAAAGTACCCTTCAACAAGTAGTTACAGGACAGATCCCAGAGTT
>PVIY010018628.1:0-34182 GCA_004026745.1 Myrmecophaga tridactyla
GGCCTTGGTTTTAAGCCTGGTCAATATTTAAAACTCATTGATTATGGTGATTTCAGTAATCATAGGTCCAAAGAGTTTCAGTGCGGTTTGTACAAGCTTATCAGCGTGCTGGTTTGAAAGGATGTGTGTCCCCTAGAAAAGCCATGTTATAATCAAAATCCCATTTCATAAAGGCAGAATAATCCCTATTCAATACTGTGTGTTTGAAACTGTAATCAGATCATCTCCCTGGAGATGTAACCCAACCAAGAGTGGTTGTTACGTTCGATTAGGTGACGACATGTCTCCGCACATTTGGGTGGGTCTTGATAAGTTTCTGGAGTCCTATAAAAGAGGAAACATTTTGGAGAATGAAGGAGATTCAGAGAGAGCAGAGAATGCTGCAGCACCACGAAGCAGAGAGTCCACGAGCCAGCGACCTTTGGAGATGAAGAAGGAAAATGCCTCCTGGGGAGCTTCATGAAACAGGAAGCCAGGAGAAGGTAGCAGATGACGCTGTGTTCTCCATGTGCCCTTCCAGATGAGAGAGGAACCCTGACTGTGTTCACCATGTGCCTCCCCAGATGAGAGAGAAACTCTGACCATGTTCGCCATGCATCTTCTCAGCTGAGAGAGAAGCCCTGAACTTCATTGGCCTTCTTGAACCAAGGTATCTTTTCCCTGGATGCCTTTGATTGGACATTTCTATAGACTTGTAATTGGGGCATTTCCTCAGCTTCAGAGCTGTAAACTACCAACTCAATAAATTTCCCTTGTTAAAAGCCCTTCCATTTCTGGTATGTTGCATCCCGGCAGTTAGCAATTAGAACACTCTGTAATAGTGAGGTTGACAGCTTGCCCCTTGGTCTCGCTGAGAACCTCGATGGGCTCTTCCATTGGGATTGACAACAAAGCAAGAGATATGCCTATGTGACTGGCAGGGTAGAATAAGACCTAGCTGGTATTCCACTCTCATCTCCCTTATTCCAAGGTGTGTCCTGCACACATTGGCAGTTCCTGATCTGAAAGAAAAAGCTCATCCTAGTTCAGCCTGCAGAAGCAGGAAGGTTGGAGGTTGTCTTAGTTTCTCTGGACCACTTGCAATGAGGCAGCCTTTGGTTGGGATGTGGAAGCTTACTTTAATGCTGTTGCTACATTGTATCCTTTATCTGCAATGAGCTACAGATTCATAGCATTGTCATTCTGGGTCTTACCAATCTTCTTTAGTAACTGAGCCCTGTCTAAGTGCCACCATTATTATGCTAACTATGTAACCTGGCAACTTTACGCAGTCTCCTAAACTCAACTGTAAAATGGCCAGGCTAGCAAAACTTATCTCACAGAGCTTATGTGAGGAATAAATGGAAATGTGTATAAAGTGGAAAGTCAGGAGCTTGGAAAAGTAAACATGGAATAAATTGAAATTACTGTTTTGGTGTTAGTAGTGATGATGGCAGTGACGCCTACAATATTTTTATTTTGAATTCACTAATATATCATACTTTCTTAATCCTGTTCTGATATATCGACTTTTTAGATCCTGATTTCATACAGGTCTGGAAATCTGCATTCTTTTGAAAGTCAGGGTCCTCTAACCATCTATTCAGCATATTTCTTCTGCACTTTCCTGGCATCCTCAGAAACAGATGAAATGTTGCTAATATTTTTTTAATCTTCTTTCATATTTTTTATGGAAATTGGAGTCATCCAGTTTTCACCATTTCCCTGAAGGCTAGAGCATAGTTGATTCTCTGGAAATTTGGGGACATCTACCAACTCAGTACCCCTTACAAAAACTTCCTGCTTCCCCTGACTACGTTTCTGAGCTTCTGTCTTTTGTCAGCACCCACAATGCAAGGAACTGTGGCTTTAGGTGCTCTTACCCTCTTACTCTCTAAGGCTTTTCCCTCCACACCTGTGATTTCCTAAAGGCCACTTCTGCCCAAGTGATGTTCTCCCAGCTCACTCACAGTCGACATCAGTTTGTCCAGCTCCACGTCGCAACCCGTGTGTACATGTCATTATCCCAACCAGCACTTACAGTACAATAGAAACCATTGTATTCTACGATGGAACAGGACAGATGAGCACAGGAAATTTCATGGTATATTGCAATTACTAGGGGTACGTATTGTCCTCAGGGAAAATGAAAACTTCATTTCATTTATACTATTGCTATGTCTGTGTATGTATGTTTGTAAGCACACGTATATATGTGTGTGAGTATATGTTCTCTATAATGAAGTGTGCACTCTCTGCAGCAACATTGGGTTGATTTCTTACTATAGATTACAAATCATCAACATTTGAAAAAACACTATTCTAGGCACCCTGTAGACAAGGGGTGAAGGAAGCATTCTCCTGGGAGCCATGCCATTCCTAGACTGCTTCCTTTGCATCCCAAGTAAAAGGCTCTCCTTTGGTGGAGTCACTGTGATTTTCTACTTCATACACTGATTTTGTGCCCTCTTCATAAAGGACTTTAGTACTTCACTAACTCTGTCCATGTTCCACTTTCAGTCATCCTTATGGAGATCATCTAACAAACAGTTCTTTGGCAGCTTTGATTTCTAAGAATTTAACCTCCAGTTGTGTCCATCTAACCATTTCCATGATCATACCTTTTTCATCACTCTTGTTTTCTGCTTTCTTAAACTCGGTCTTCATTCTCTAACCCAATCCTCTATTTTTCAGTTCTCTTTTGCTCTCCAGAACTTTGGTTTACCCTCATCTCTAAGTCCATCACTGTACTCCAAACTCCTCTTCCTTCCTTAGCCAGTCTACACTCCATAGTTGTCACCTCTGTCTGCCTTTTCTCTCTACCATCCACACCCACCCCTTCTGTCCTCTTGATTCACCTTTCTGCAAATGTTTATTCACGTTCTCATTTCCATCTGTGACTGAACAGTGACTACTGCTAAGCCAAATCACAAAATCCTAACTGTGCTAACTGGAATCACTAAACTACAGTGTCTGCCACCAAAGCAGTGATCTCAGGATTGAATTATAATCCTATCACCTGTCCCTGGACAGATCACTCGCCTCAGCGCTGTATGCAATACAGACCTCTGCTCACGGACTTCTTGGGAGTGGCTGCCTGGACACACTACGTGCTGGGGTGAGTCTGAAGCTGCGGTTGGGCTTAGTTGGAAAACAAACCTATTGAACAGTGGTGTCTTCATGTGTGAAGGATGACAAAAGTGCTCTTTTGTTATAATTTTCCTTTTCCTACTTTGACAATGATTCCAAAACCTCATTTTCGGTCTATAATCCTACCCAGGGAACTTTTCTCTTAACAGCAAGTCTGTTTTCTCTAAAAAAAGAGAGAAAAAAAAAACACATAAGCTTGAGCTCTGTCAAATCCTCATGTAATGACTCATTTTAAAACTCGATGCGTGTATTTCCTGTTTGATAGGGAAAGGAGGTCCCTCCGTATACTGAGAATTGATATCCGCCGCCATCCTCAGGTCTGTCGCCTCCTGCCTCTGAAGGAGAAATTTCTTTGAAGTAACCCCAAATTTACAGCTTATTTTTTTCTTCTCCATTGTGTCATTTTCTGCAGGAGATAAATATGTTTGCCTTTACCAAATCTTTTAAACACACCCCATTGCCTATATTACCCTCTGACTACCATATGCTATCTTTCTCCTCAAAGTGCACGATATGTTCAACTTATATATCTCTAATTTAGATTATTTAATAAGATTAAACTTGTCAAATCTAAGGGACTTTTTTTCAGTTCTCATCACTTTTAACATAGCTTGATAATGTAGCAAAGGGAGCCAGGCAACCCCTTCTAGAGAAATGCTCCATTCCTGATTTCCCTAACTCCACTGTTCTCTGTGCTGTCTTCTCACCTCTCAAGTCACTCATTTTCTCTGCTCATACCTTAAGTATTTGTGCATTCAGTGGTTTCTTTTCTTAGACTTTATCTATCCTACATTGCAGTGGTAACTATGGATTTTTTTCAGTCATATTCTTGGAGTCCAAAATTTATATCCCCCAGCCTATATATCTCTTTCCAGATCTCCAGACCCATGAATCCAGCTGAATTTATTAGTTTCCATTAGTTTTGACAATGCGGAATTTCTTTTATTTGACTAGGAACATCAATTTAACTTGGTTTAATCCAAAACCTACAGGTTTCATATGTGCCTCAAGTTCAACAATTATTAAAAAATCTCATGGTCTTTCATTCTCTAAATATCCTTCCTTATTTTGTATCTTGGTGAATGTCATCACATACGTTTATTTCCCATGCCAGAAGCCAATGATTCACCTTTACTTCCTTTATTCACTATAAGCAATTGATTACTAACTTCTATCAACTTTTCCTCCTAAAGAATTCGCATTTACATTTTCCCCTTGCCATTTCTAGTGACACTTATTTATGTCAGGCTCTCTGTGTCTCCTACCAAGGTCTTGTTTCTCACTAAGGTCAGTCCCCCTTTGGACTGTTTTTCCTTTTTTTTTTTTTTCTGTATAGTCAGGCACCAAGAATTGAACTTGTGTCTCTGGCATGGAGGGCGAGAATTCTGCCACTGAGCCACGGTTGTACCGCCCCTTTGGACTTTTTCAATGCTTTCTAATCATGGGTGTCTTGGTAATTTTTCTAAATTTGATTCTGCAAATCTATGCAAAAAAAAATTCTGAGATTCCTCTTTGTTTACAGATTTAGACTAAATAATTGTCTTTGCATGCAAGAACTTTTGTATTTGACCCACACAAACTATTGAATCTTACCTACAGCTTCCACTAATAGGCATTACTTTCCTCCAACCAAAAATACCATGATCAGTAATAACTCCATGACTTACATATTCTGTTCTTTCTCCCTGGTATAAGCTACCTTGTGTCATATCAAAGGAAACTCTTCCTTCAACTGTAATCTTCAAGACTATTCTCTCCTGAAATTATCACTGACCTCTGCCGTCAGATTTGGCCTACCTCTATCATATGCCCCCCTTGACTTTGCACCACTTTACTGCAGCAACTGCAACATTTCAGTGTAATTATTTAGCTGCCTCTTGGCCCCTAGGGCAGGAGTTGCATGTATAAGTGCCTGAAATCACTCTTTGCATGTTGTAGATGTTCAGATAATGTAATTTAAAAGAATAAATGAAGGATTCACAAAGATAAAGCAGATTGAAGCTTAACTGTGAGCACTTGAAAATTCTATGAAATTCTATCTAAAGGTGATTAGAGCAAGAGGAGAATTCACTTGCATATGTACACAAATTATATAATGCATGTTAATGATATTATATGCTTATGAAAGTTGACAGAGACTTCTGCCATTTAAAGATTTTAAGTAAATGTTTTTTTACTTCAAAATTGGATCTTTTAGATCAAAACTCAGTCAGAGATAATGAATCTATGAGTGGTTCATGTCTTCCCAAATTCAAAAGACAGCTCTTTGCTCCAAAGGCAGGACTGTCTCAGTTCTCCGTAAAGGCAACCTGGCCTTGTTGTACAGTTTGAAATGCCTGGGTACTGCAAAGATTTGGCTTAAAGCAGAAGTGATTCTTTCTGAATAAGCAGTGTAGTTTGCTAGTATGTACCAGAGAAACATGAAGCTATTACTTGTACTTCCATTGCAATTTATTTGTTTTCCAATGCAAGAGCGATCCTTCCCTCATGCTTACCAAAAGAAGATAAGAGGCAAAAAGATGGCCTCTGCTTTCTAGACAAAGAGTATTGATTGTTCAACAAACCAGTAAAGATGGGTAAGTACTAGATGGAAATCATAATAGCACTATGATGATCTCTGTAGACAAAAATCAATAGAACAGGAATGGTTTTATGAGAGATATACAACATTATTATTCTAATACCTCAGGTCATAAAGCTGGGGCATTTGAGTGTGGCATGACATATGGGCTAAAATGACTGGGAAACCATCCTGGCCAAAATTATTATAGGCAACGATTTCAGATAGTGCATATCTCACCCTTTATGCTCACCCACACACCAAAAAGAATACGTTCCAGCTACACCGACCCCCATTCATGTCCTCCATTTGTTTCAATTCCTGAATTTTATTTTCATTGGGACCTTCACACTTGCTGATTCTTCTTCCTGGAATATCTTCAACAGACCTTTCAAGTCTGGTTCTCTCTCAAAATTCAGGCCTCTGCTCAAAAGGCACTTCGTAAAAAAAGATTTTCCAGATTATGCTGTATAAAT
The DNA here is from genome assembly GCA_004026745.1 of Myrmecophaga tridactyla. Classification (NCBI taxonomy): domain Eukaryota; kingdom Metazoa; phylum Chordata; class Mammalia; order Pilosa; family Myrmecophagidae; genus Myrmecophaga; species Myrmecophaga tridactyla. The sequence continues at coordinate 6,166 of PVIY010018628.1, forward strand.
GAGCCCTCCAGCGTAGACTGAGCCAGAGTCACTATTTAGCCCTTTGCCTTCTTTGCATTTTCTGCCTAGCCTGTTTTCCTCTGTAGTTGTTTCTGACTTTTGTTTACTTTCTGGCTCCCATCACAGTAGACTGCCAGCTCTCTTTCCTATCTTGTTCGGTACTCTCTTCCCCAGACACTAGAACTTCATTTGGAAAATGGTGTATGTAAAGTAAATATTTGTTGAATGAGTGGAATGAATAAGAGCAACCAGTAATGAATACTCCCTTTAAATAACTTTTTTTTTCTGGCATATACGTCTATCATCTTTCCCCCATCAGATTGCGAACTTCTTGGTGGTAGGGCTAGGGACAATAAATGTCTTCACTGAAGCTGTCCCTTCCCGCCTCCCACCATAGAAGTCTGCACAATGTAGCTCGTCCCTTTAGATCTTTTCCATTTTTGATTCCTGGAACAAATGTTAACTCTTCGTGGAGGTAGAGGATTGCTATTTAAAAGTCTTCGCTGTTTTTTGTTTGTGTTTGGCCATCGGTAGGCCACATTTCTCTGTGGGCATAATAAAGCAGATGTAAGGCATTGATACTGATTTGCCTCACTTTCCCATCTGCTGTTCCAGAAATGGGTTATCATATAAACATAATCTCGCCCAAAGCAGAAAACGCTCTTTATCAGGAATAGATTCTGTCCACATCAGCTGGATGTAGAAACCAGAAGAAAGCAAGAGGAAAAAGCAAGTCAGCAATTTTAGGCCTTTAGGGCTGCATGGTATTCAATTGACCAACTGCTTCTTATGCTTTAGTTATTGCCTCATTAATTCTGGAAAATAAATTATCTTGGATTCAGAAACAAAGCATGGCTTTTATTCCATAAGGGAAAATCCAATTATAGCTTAAAGAGTCTATGTGAGTAATATTGATATAAAATTTAGAAGTGAACTATTAAATTATCTCACTAAAGTATGAGTAATAGATGAATCTCTTCTACGTCAATAACCCCCCCCCCCATTTTCCAGGAGCATTACTTATTTATTCATTAACTTCCTTTGTTAACTATGAAAGTACTACGTTTTAATTCAATTTGTGTATTTTCTATATTTTGCATTCCTGTCTCATTTATAAAAAGTATTCTGAAACAGAAATGCATCATATATTGCCTGACTATATCTGTGACTTCATGATTAAAAATTAGATGCTAAATATAAATATACATCTGAGAATTCAACAGCTAAATTATGGCTTGCCCAAAAAAACTTATTAACATTTAAACAATTTCCCCAAGTGTAAATTCAGAGAAAATCAATTTACTTTCTCTTTTTTAATCTTAGGCTCAGGTTGTAATTTTGTAGTACCCAGTATCGCTGGAAGCCTATGGTATATTCTTCCACTTTTTTTCTAAGTATGCATTTCATACCTATCCTTTAGAGATGATCTTGAAGGAAAATTAATGGGCTCCTTATTCAGTGTTGCAGTGTTTCAGGTAGCAAAAACATGACAGCTACTTAACCAATCCCTGAGTAGCTAGCCAGTGAGTGTGGCATTGATGATTTTGGAGGAAGCTAACTAAGTACATCTATCACTTTGTCAGTGTGGTAAAAGAGCGCATCAATCAGAGGGTAAGAGGGGACTTGACTTTGCCTCTGTCTGTGAGTACTGCTGAAATCTGTTACGAAAATCAATAGTACAAGAATGGGAAGCCGCATTTATGTCAATTAAATAAAATAGGTGGAAAATAGAAGGTAAGAGGCTGGTAATATAGGTCCTAAAATAAAGCAGAGATCAGTTTCCTGCTATAGGAATCATCCCTAGGGATTTGACATTCCTCATCAATGCCAATATCAATGGATATCATTGATTTGTAAGGATGAACTAATCAGCTGAACTATTAACTTTTTTCAAAGTGTTATTTAACCTGATACAAGGAAAAGGAAATTATTAGTAGTAGTAGTGGTATCCACTCCATCCCCATTTGCAGTCCACTTGGGAGATTTTCAGTGAACTCACTTCCTAACACAAAGACCTAATTTCTACCACTGCAGCAGCATTTTTTTAGCTGTTGGAATACCTCCATCTCAGCACCTACCACCATGCTGATTTTCTTTAGCAAGAGCAAATAGAGAGCAAAATCCCTAGTAAAATATGAAGACAAATATGAGCATTTGATGAATGACTGATAATAAACTAAGGAATTGAGGAAGTAGATAAGCAGAATAAAGAGGCCTCCAAGTCTACTAGATCATTCTTTAAGGCAATTATGGACATTGCATTAGCAAGGAAAGAACATAATTTTAAAATATTGATGGATGTTAATTAAAATTGAAAATAAAGAAAGTATTGTGCCTTTCTTCGTGGAAGGACAAAACAATGATTCAGTTACCAGAAAATGAGAACTAAGGCCCATCTTCAAATAATTCTCAAGTATATATGAAATTCCAAGGCTAAAGTGACAAGGACACAGTCATGTACACATAACAAAATACAAACAGGTGCAACATTTCTGGGGAGTAACTTACAATATTATTGAAGTTATTGTAAGTAAAGTTATTAGTATCTTTTGATTCAATAATTCTTTTTCAAGAAATCTATATGAATTAAATACTTCAAAATAAAGTAATTCCAAAATGGAACTGAGGAGCAGTCTTATTTATAATAAAATGCTGAAATGACTTAAATTTGGAACAGTAAATAAATGTTTCAATAAAATTATGGTACATCCATTCAAATATTGGAGTTTTTTTGAGACTAGTACATGGAAATGACTTAGTATAAAAAGTTAATAAAATAAACACCATACATAATCCTACATATTGTACTCTTCTCATTAAAGCATGTTATTTATTTATGAGACAATAGTGTGTCAGGTGTCATTTTTTAAAGAAATTCTGAAAATAATTGCACATTGTCTAAAATAGAAATTATTGGAGAAAGCATTAATAATGCTTCGGGAAGATGCTATGGGAAGAGCTTTGGAATTCTGATCATCCAAATTCAATTTTTCCACTGTGTAACAGAAATATTTACTCCTTATTGAATACTGCATATGCCAATATTCTCTTTCAATTAAGTCAGATCTATGGGAATCATTCTGGGTTCTGACAAAAGGACTGTGAAAGACTTGCTTCCACACCAAGAAGTGAAAAGCCCGTGTGCCTCGACTATCGTTCTCTTCATCTACCGCAGGGTCTTTGGGGTCAGTGTGTTCCAGGCACCGTAATCATGGAAGAGGGGAGTCCATTGACCTGTGACATGAGTGAAAAATAGACATGATATGTTAAGCCACTGAGTTTTCAAGGTTGCCCGTTCTTGCAGCCTGGCCTAACATATCCTGACTACTATATATTACTTAACAACTTTATGAATTTGAGATACGATTTAATCTTTAAAAGTTTCTGTTTCCTCAAGGTCTGAAAATACTGAAATAAATCCCACAGGGCTTGTTTTAATTTGCTAAATGGCTCAAAGCAGATACTGTGAAATGCATTGGCTTTAACTATGGGAATTTGTTAGCTTACAAGCTTGCAGTTTTAAAGCTGTGAAAGTATCCAAATCTAGGCATCATTAAGAGATGCTTTCTTCCTGAAGACCTGCTTCCAGTGACGCTGTATTCCTCTGTCACATGATGTGTTAGTTTGCAAGCTAATGAACACCTCTGTCAGCTGGGAAGTCATGTGGCTGGCATCTGCTGGTCCCTTGTCCCTGGGTTCCGTTGCTTTCAGCTTCTGTTCCTGTGAGGGCTCCTCACTTTGCTTCTCTGGGGCTGGCTTTCATCTCTGGGCTTCCCTTGGCTCTCTCCAGATTCTGACATGCTTAACATCTCATGGCAATGTCTGCTGGGCTCCAAGCATCTCCAAACATCTGTGTCTCTGTTCTCCAAGGATTGGCATCTGTGTCAGCACTGCTCTGAAGTTTCTATTGGCTCTATCATTTCTGTATGCTTTCTCTCTGTCAGCTCTGAGCTCTCTCCAAAATGTTTCCTCTTTTAAAGGACTTCAGTAATTAATCAAGACCCATCTAGAATGGGTGAAATCACATCTCCATTTAAACAAAAGATCATATCCACAATTGGGCATGTCACATGTCTGTAGGGATAATCTAATCAAAAGTTTCCAACCTGCAGTATTGAATCGGGATTAAAAGAAACAGTGGCTCCAAAAAAATTGGATCCGCACTAAAACACGGCTTTTCTAGGGTACATAATAATTTCAAAGTGGCACATATGGCAAGGCACTCAGCCATATGTGCTGCTCTCTACCTTTTCTTCTGAGAATTGTTGCTTTCAGCTTCTTGTTTATGTGGCTTTCTCCCTGCCTCTCTCTCTCTCTCTCACTGTATTCATCCCATTTATAAAGGACTCCAGTAACAGGATTAGGACCCATCTTGAATGAGGTGGGCCACATCTTAACTGAAGCAGTCTTATCAAAAGAACCTACTTAAAACGGTTCACATCTTCAGGAATGATTTAGCTTTAAGAGCATGATTTTCTGGGGGTACATAGAGTTCCAAACTACTATACTTTACCTTCTAAGCCCCAAAAAGACATATTATTTCCATATACAAACTACATTCATTCCATCACAATATTCCAAAAGCTTAAATCATTTCAATAGCAAAAGCACAATGTCTCATTCAAATCAGTTATAGATGTGGTCTGTCCTGGGGCACATTACTTCTCTGTCTGTAGAGCTGTGGCACTTAGAGAACTGGTTATCTATTTCCAAAATACAATTAAGAACAGTCATTAGGAAAAACATTTCCAGTGCTACAGGGAGAAATTAGAAGGAAAGCAGAGGTTATAGATGCCCCCAAATTTTGTGGAAACCCTGTAGGGCATCCTTCATTAGATTTAAAGATCTCAGATTCATCTATAGAAGGCTGTCTTGATTTCCAGGGCTGATGGAGTGGCAGCTCCACAGTTTGCAAGTGCTTGCGCAGTGGCCATACTTTCCCCAAACACTGGGGTGAAGACTCAACATCTTCAAGCATTGGGGTGATGGCCAGGCTCTTGGCTCCACCCTTGTCAAACATTGGAGTAGCAGCCAGCTTTTGGAGTAGCGTCCAGCCTTTCTCCAATCCCCCAGGCATCTTAGAAACCTGGGATGATAACACTCTTTCTGAACAAAAGGGTGGAAAGCCCATCCTCTCCAAGCTCCAGAGCATACCCAACTTTTCTACACACATGGGTCAATCCTCTTGGCCAAAGACAATGTCTTCCCTCCAGGCATTAGCTTCCATGGTTCTAATTTTGAAGTCACTTTTCCTTCAATCTTTCACTTTTCTGGCCCTTGTAGTCCAGATTGGCGGTGGTTCTATTTATGCAGATAGCCCAGAAAACTTGTTGGTTTCACATGTAGTACACAGGGTCCCAAACAATCAGACAGAAGAACTTTGCACAAATTCTTTCTGGATAACTGCATTTATAGTCCTGACTTGCATTGAAATGGCTCAATGGTTCCAGGTTCAGTGAAACCCTCACATGGAACACTATTCTCTAAGGACTTCTGTCATGCAGAAGTTCAGAATTTTCTAAGCCATCAATTTTTGGTTTCTTTATGCTCAGGAGTTCAGTTCTCAGAACATTTCTTTCCTCTTGCATTTTACTATAATCTTCAAAGAGAAGCCAGGTCACCCTTTCCACAGGTAGTTTGGAGATCTGTATCTACATATCCATGCTCATAGCTCTCAAATTCTGTCTTCCCTCCAACATCAAGATTTAGTATGCCAAGTTCTCTGCTACTTTAAAACAAAGATCACCTTACTTCCAGTCTGTCATGACATGTTCATCATTTCTGCCTAAGGCCTTATTGGAAGTAACTTTAGCATGCATATGTTTACCATCAGTGTCTTCAAAACTTACTAGGCATTTTCTATCCAGCTCCTCACAATTCTTCCCATCTCTACTTATTACCTAATTACAAATCCTTTTTAACTATTCTGGTATTTACAATAGCAGCACCCCATTTTTCTGGTCCCAAAATCTGTTTTAATTTGCTAAGCTGCTCAATGCATGGAATGCATTGGCTTTAATGATGGGAATTTGCTCACTTACAAACGTAGATTACAAGCTGTGAAATGTCCAAATCTAGGCATCATTGACATGGGCTTGCTTCCTGAAGACTGTCTGACAGCGATCCTGGATGCCTCTGTCACATGGCCATAACTGCTGGTCTCTCCTTTCTCTTCTGGGTTTCACTGATTTCAGCTTCTTGCTTCTATGGCTTTTACTCTTTCTCCCCGTATTTATCCTTTTTATAAATTACTCCAGTAATAGGATTAAGACCCATCCTGAAAGAGATCTTAACTAAACTAAATCTTAACTAAAGTAGCCTTATCAAAAATTCTTCTTACAATGGGTCCAAACCCACAGAAATGATTTCGTTCTAAGAACATGATTTTCTGGAGTACATACATTCCAAACCACCACAGGGCAGCTCTAAGAATTTAGCAAAGTAAAACATAGAAAAAAAGGAGTGTACAGTAGTTTTGACTGAATCTGAATTTCTTCCAGGCAAAATAAGCAAAGCTGATCTGTTAGCTGCTAATTATAGTATTTCTCTCCTCACAAACACATGACACTTTAGAATAGAGAGCAACCATAATCAGTTTGCTAAAGAATTGGTCAGAAAATTAAAAAGCTATAAAATAAGGATGAGGCTCAGACCTGGGAGCAGAAAAATTTAAGGACAAAGGGAAAGTAAGATAAAGAGATAAGGACAGAAGGAAAGGTGTAAAGGCAGAGTTCACTTAGTCTCATAGTGACGTAAAAAATATAAAATCTCATGCAGTTTCAAACGTCATTTAAAAATAATTACAATGTATTTTGAATTAGAGACAGGACATTGTTTTTGTCAGAGTTCGTAAATAAATCAACTTACTACATATTATACATTAAAATATAACAGAACCCTTTTATTATTTTCGAAGGAAGAATAAATTGTATGTGGAGGGTGGATGGTAGCAGGGGGAACTAGGAATTAAAAATAGTTTAAAGAAACCGAGAAATGTATGGAGAATTATATGGTTTAGATAACAGAAAAATAGCCACCACTACTGCCAGTGCCGCAAAAGTCATTACCACACCCTTGCAGGCTGACCCAAACCATTTTAATAGTATGTTGTTCTCTGAAGTTTTAAGCTCCATTTACAGGAACTGTGATATAACTTTGAAACTATCTGCATTAGCTCAAGTTATTTCCTTCCCCAAAACTCTACCAGATAAAGTAGCAAAACCCTGGTTGGTTAAGCAAGCACTAAAATTTTGGAAATAAAATAAATGCATCTGTTATATTTCCAAGATCCCAACAATAATCCCAATGGGAAAATATACTGATCCAATCACTCTGGTACTGCATCACAAGGCACTGAATAGAAAAGTCAATAAAAGCGTCGGAGCACAGAGAGGCAAGCCGTAGTCATTACCAGATTTTGAAGGGAGCTGTCAGATAAAAATCATTTAGATTTACCGAAATTTACTTCCTAATATTTGGGGTTTAGAGTGCATGGAATTCAGAGGATATGTTCAATCATATTTTAAATCTTTTTTTCTTTATCTTCTCCTTAATCTTCTTCATCCACTGTAATAATCTACTGTACTGTTCCACTTCAAGAAAAAACATTGCCAGTCTCAGTTATTATTGGCCCCTTCATAATATACCAAACATTATTTATAGGAAAGAAATTCGGTTTCACCAAATTAATGCATTGATGTCTACTCAGTACCAAACTAACCATTTTATTTTATAGAAAAATTTTGAGGAATAACAAGATATCACTTAGTGTTTTACTGTTGATTTTATATTCCTAGACCCAGTTCTTACCTGAAAAAATTTAAAGCTTCTCAACAACTAGCCCAAAAAGGAGAGACTAGTTCAGCCCACCATGTATAGAAGGTAATGCTAGATGAACCCCAGGGCCCACCCTTCAACCTTGACTGATGGCAGTAAGCTCTGGCCTTTGGAATCTGATAGGACTTTGCATCCAGGCTTTGCCAAGGACGCTTTATGCTCCATTAAATGAGCCCCTTCCCACTTGCAAAATGAATTTGATGTTGCCTCTGGTTGCTTTGAAGCACAGCTTTTGAGGCACAATTAATATGAATATTCTAGAGTAAATGTTATTAAGAAATGAACCATCTTTTCTCTTAATCATGCTCCTCTCAATATAGAAAATCATTTCTCATTTCTGTAGAGGTTAGCTTTCCCTGCCTTCAAAATTTCAATTTTAGCTCAGATGTTCAATTTTTAGATCATTGACTGGATTCAAATAAAGTCAAATAAAGTCATTCATTTAGATATTCCCCCATTCATTCAACAGTTATATCTGAGAACACAATACTGTGGATGTGCAAACATATCACAAGAAGTTTATATAATCTTATCATATGCCAAGCCAAAAACACAATAGAGCAGCTAATAATTAAGATAAAATAAATCCATTCTGGAGGAATGCCAATTAAGAAGGAATCAGAATTAGCTGGAGACATGTGCTAAGAGAGGTAAACCTCTGGGGAAGGTAAATCTTTAGCTTAGAAAAGTGATGGGTAGAAAAGAAAATAAATGTGTCTGTTTCACTAGAGCAACTGAATGCATAGTTATATTGCGTTTCCTATTTCCATAAATTTTTGAGTAGTAATTGTGGATTTTACCAATCCATGTGATGTCTCTAGATTAAAAAAAAAATGTTTGTGCTGCACTAATTGAGCTGATTCAATACTTCCAATTTCTCCACTCTGAATTAAAACACTAAATACTTGAGCAGAAATTAAATGTGGAGATTATAAAGCGTATTGGCATGCGCATAAAACCCTCCTACTTCTTCATCCCTTCTGTCCCTCCACTGACCATTCTTTTTCCCTTTTGGGTTTGTATTGTTCTTTGGGGGTGTGGAATTAGCAAAAGTAGTAAATGTGAGAAAGTTGCAAAAATTCCAGCATATCCCATGACTCTTATAATAATTATTTCTGTTTTATTGCTCTTACCTCTTTCTTAAAGTATTATCAAGGAATCCACTCAATGGATCCTGGATGTTTACCTCATTTATGTCTTAATAATTATGCTGTAGGCTTACAAAAGTAGGAGGAAACTAGGTGATATACAGAACAAGTCAAAATTGTTGTCTTTTTTCTTGGGGACCAGAGGTACTGATCATTAGTTATCTCTTGGTCAAATGATTGTATCAGTGATGTGTGGCTTAGCCTTGACCCTGATACGGGCATCCAGACACTTTACTCTTTTGTTTTATTAAGATTTAATATCCTAATCTCCCTTAGTTAGGTTTTGAATATGTGTTGGTGCATTTTTAATGAAAAAATTTGTCATGGAGAGGAAGATTTGGTTAAGTATTAATCTAGGGTGATAAGAAAATTTACCAGATGCCCAATAATTATTTTTTGAAGTGAATTTTCACTAAAGAAGATCATACATATAGCAAATAGCAAAAATAATTATTGTTTAATTAGAATTTTCACAAAGTGACTATGTCCAGAAAAAGAAATTGAATATCATTCCCAGAAACCTGCTTCCCATTTTGCCAATTTCCAGTCAACAACGCCTAAAGGTAAACACCAGCCTCATTTCAATCACCTCAAATTAATTTTGTTTGTTGTCAAACTATATGTAAATAGAACCATGCAATGCTTATTCTTTTGTACCTGGAGACTTTTGCCTAAATTACATTTGTGAGACAAATTCTCTTGGTTTGCTTTTCATTTGCATTCTCCTTTTCATGTTTCTCTAACTTTCAGCGAACCTCTCAGCTCAGAACCCAGTCCTTTCTTGCTATGTGTGATACTCCCTCAAATTCCCCCCCAGAGGCTTTCCCCATTGATGGTAATTCCATTCATTTAGTTGCTCAGATCTCAAACATTCATGTCATTTCTGACTTCTCTCTTTATCTCACACCCAAACCCAGCAAGAAATTGTGCTCATTCTGCCTGCATACTGTATACTCAATTTGACCATTTTTGCCCATCTGTTGCTACTATCCTAATCTGAGCTACCAGATTCTGTCTGCTGTGTAATCTCCTTGATTTTATCCTTCTGCTAGTACAGTGTAATCTCAAACATGCAAACAGATGGACAAACAAAAACAGCTAGAGTGATCCATTGAAGATATGTCAAGCCATGACTCTCCTCCACATTAAATCCCTCTGAAAGATTCCATTTTACTCAAAGTAAAAGCCTAAGTCCTTGCAGCAGTTCATAAGTCTGTGTTTGATTTTATTCCCCTTAACCCACTACTGCTCCTCTCACCTACTCTGCTCCAGCCTCTGGCTGTTTCTTTGCAACTTCAGCACACTCTACTTTGGGGCCTTTGACTGGCTCTTATCTTTCTGAAACCTTCTTCCTGAAAATGTAAGGGAGCCTAATCGTTTCAGCTCCTTCAAGTCTTTCCTTAAATGTCAACTTTTTAATAAGGCCTTCCATAACACCCTAATTTAAGTTATAATTTCTACCCCCAACCTAGAACTCATTTACCTTGTTCTATATTTTCTAGCATATTATTTAATTAAATTAATACAATTACTCTTAGTTGCCTGTCTCCTCCATGCTAGAATGTATGCTTAAAAGGGCAAGAATCCTTGTATGGTTCATTCACTGATTTATTCCAAAGACAAGAACAGTGCCTAGTATACAGAAGTCGTTTAATAAGCATTTGTTGAGCATGTGAATAAATTGCATCATAATAATACCTAGGATGTGAAGTTTATAGAATATTTGCTACCTGTATTATCTCATTTGATAGGTATTACCCTTTGTAGTAGTTAGGTTCAGTTGTCATCTTGGCCAGGTGAAGGTACCTAGTTCTGTTGCTGTGGACATGAGCCAATGGTATGTGAACCTCATCTGTTGCTGATTTACATCTGCAGTCTGCTAGGATGCATGCCTGCTGCAATGAATGACATTTCAGTTAATTGGCTGGTGCTTAAATGAGAGAGCGCAATGTAGCACAGCTCAAGCAGCTCGGCATACCTCATCTCAGCACTTGCAGCTCAGCCCAGGCCTTTGGAGATGCAGAAAGGAATCACCCCGGGGAAAGTTGTTGGAACCCAGAGGCCTGAAGAGAAGGCCAGCAGAGACCATTCTGTGCCTTCCTACGTAACAAAGAACCTCAGTTGAAAGTTAGCTGCCTTTCCTCTGAAGAAATAACAAAATAAATCCCCTTTTATTAAAAGCCAATCCGTTTCTGGTGTGTTGCATTCTGGCAGCTAGCAAACTAGAACACCCTCCGATAAAGTGATGAATAAATGAGGGTCTGACAAGTTAACTAACTTATGTGAAAGTCATATAGCTAATAAACTGAACACTAATGACTCAAATGGAAACTTTATGTGTCTGCTTTCAAACCCATCCATTAATGATCATGCTGTTTTGGCTTTTGTGACCAACTCGTTAATGAGGCTCCACCACAGTTAAACAATTAGATTGCCTTAAACTGCATGTGTGAAGTAAACCTGCAGTGAGCACACACACGGGTAAGCATTTGACCTGATAACAAAATTGCAGTCATGATATTAAATATTTATTGGTAAGTCAGTGAGATGAGGAGAAGACGGAGAATTTGAGTGGTCAAAGTTACCACTTTGGAGGATTGGAGATCTTCTAGCCCAATTCTCATTGAACAAATGAGCAATCTGAATGTAAGTAGTAAAATGATTTCTCCAAGGTCTCACAGCCAATTAATGGAAATTATGATTTCATTCCAATCAAGTAAAAAAATAATATCAACAAGAATAAAATATTTAGGGATAAATTTTAACAAAAGTATAGACTGTGCACTGCCAATTACAAAATATCATTGTAAGAAATTTAAGAAGATCTAAATAAGGAGAAAAAAGAACCTATGTATGTGAATTGGCTAAGCTGTCATGACTCTCCAAACTGATGCCTTGAGCAAGAAAAAATTAAAACGTTGCTTTCAGGAAAAAAGAAGGTAAAGTGCTGTATCTGTTTTGACTTCTTTTTAAAACTGGTCTTTAATAAGCCAAAGGAAGAACTAATGAATGGATTATGATTAATTCCATTTTTTCCCACCCTTTTCACCCCAAGCTACCCCAAACTTCTAGCAGATTCCTTTATATCCAGTGGGTTCTCATTTAAAAATCTGTTAATTAAATGGCTGTGAACATCTGAATTCAGAGACTACGAAAGGAAAAAAGTGACTGTTTTCATTATAAAATGATTCCTCGCATAAATGGAAGGCTCTGAATCCCTTTCAGCTTCATCTCATGTTGTCCTGTAAAAAGAACAAACCAGGAATTGAGAGCTAATCCTTTGGGCTCCAGCCAGGCCAGGGCAACATTTCCTCTGACAGCTGCATTGCTCCCCTAAACTGGACTTTGTGCAGTCTATGCATGTGCAGGAGTCACTCACATTTGAGTCTGAAGGCAGAATGCAGTTGATGAGGAACTTTTTACTCTCCTCAGTCAATTGCTATAGAATAGGGAGTGCTCTTCGAAAGAAAGTTAGCAAGGGCCTAGATTTTCAGCATATACAATGGGTATATTAGCTTTAAAGAATATACTTTCTTTTGGTGCTAAATTTAGTGTTGTAAAACTGTCTTCAAAGTTTGAAAGCTAAGGGTTGGATCTATGGCATGCTAACATTGTCCAACATTTACAGCTTTTTGAGTTAAAATTGAAAATGCCTTTTTCCACTTGGATACATTTTTAAAATCGATTTTCTGTTCAAATGTTCCAGAAATACTCATCCACATATTGAAATGTCTACCATAACTTTACAAAAAGCAAATGAGAAGCCCAAGTAAATGACAAGGCAATGAAAATGGAAATACAGTTATTAATTTGAATTTCGTATGTTTTGAGTATAATGTGATTGCATCAAGTCTTTCAGTACCATAGTTATTGAAAATTGGTCTTGACAAAGCTGGAAACTCCTTGCAATCCAGCAACCATTTAATGAACAACTTATCCATTCTTTATATGTTATTTTACTCAGAGCTATGTCATGATAGAAGCTTGCAATTTGTTTCTTGTGCAACAAAACAGTCATAATATAGCACATATATGTATGATTGTCGTGTAGTGTGAAAGCACAGAAGTAATTCAGACACTATGAATGACCAATAAAAATAGAAATTATGAAAGAATCACAAGAATAATACAAGTTGTAATAAAGCAAGGATTCTTTTTTAAAAAACTTTTTTTATTGCATTGTATAACATATATAAAAAGCAAAGAAATAAAAAAACAATAATTTTCAAAGCACCCTTAAAAAAGTGGTTAAAGGATACATCTCAAAGTTTGTCATGGGCTACCAGATGATCTTCTCGTATTTTTCCTTTTAGTTACTCCAGAATATAGGAGGCTAGAGGGCTTAAATACTTTTTTATCACCACAATTGACTTTGTCTTCCTTCTTTTTTTTGTGAACAATAACATATATACAAAAAACTATAAATTTCCAAGCACAGCATCACAATTAGTTGTAGAACATATTTCAGACTTTGACATGGGTTACTATTTCACAATTTTAGGTTTTTACTTCTAGCTGCTCTAAAATACTGGAGACTAAAAGAGATATCAATTTAATGGTTCAGCATTCATATTCATTTGTTAAGTTCTATCTTCTAGGTATAATTTCACCATCACTTTTGATCTTTGCATACCTCTCTTTGGGGTTGTTTGGGCTATGTCAATTCTAAATTTTTGATACTGGAAGGGTCTGTCACTAATATGAGGTAGTGAGATGGAACTATCTGATATTCTGGAGAGGCTGGGCTAAGTTTCAGGACCCATCTGGAAGTTGTAGGTTTCTGGAAATTTCCTCTATTGCCTGGAACCCTTGTGGAATCTTATAAATTGTCTTAGGTTTTCTTTAGGATTGGCTGGAATGGTCCTGGTTGTGATTTGGCAGGTTATGATAGGTAGCAAGGTCTACCTGAAGCTTGCATAAGGGCAACCTCCTGAGTAGCTTCTTTATTTGAACTCTCTCTGCCACTGGTACTTTATTAATTACACTTCTTTTCCCCCTTTTGGTCAGGATGGAATTGTTGATCCCATGGTTTCAGGTCTGGATTCACCCATGGGAGTCAACTCCCACATCACCAGGGAAACTTTCACCCCTGGACATCATGTCCCATGTAGGGGGAAGGTCAATGATTTCAATTGCAGAGTTAGGCTTAGAGAGAGAGAGGCCACATCTGAGCAACAACAGAGGTCTTCCAGAAGTAACTCTTAGGCATGCTTATAGGTAGGCTAAGCTTCTCCACTACCTACATAAGTTTCACAAGAGTAAGCCTCATGATCAAGGGCATGGCCTATTGATTTGGGTAGCCCTGCAGTTTGACACAGTATCAGGGGATTCCCTGATGGTAAGGTTTAAGAGTTCCATAGTCTTTCTCCCATCCCTCAGGGGACTTTGCCAAACTTTTTGATTATCTCTTAATACACTCTAGGATGTTTCCAGATATTACAATAATCTATATAGGATTAAAGGATCTCTTTCTTATTCTGTGCTCCCTGTGTTTCAGTTGTTCAAATGAGCTATACAGATAGGCTGAATTAGATTATGCACTACAGAAAATTTCAGTTCCAGATCAAATAAACCTTTCCTCCCCTGGTCTCAAAGAGTATGTGTGGTTCTAAAATATAGACACTGTCTTCCTTTCCCCATGTTCTGAATTACTTTAACTTCAAGGAAAGGATTCGCAAAGAAAGTTGAATTACAACTATACTTGTGAAGATGAATAGAATTTATTCTGTATATTTATAATAGATGAAGTGAATGAAGTAACAGGAGATTAAAGTTAAGGGTGTTGCAATAAGAAAATGAGAACTATTTAAAAATATATTAACATCCAAAAATCAATTCTCATAATGCATCATATTAATAGAAAGTGGACAAAAATCACATTAGCATTTCAATAGATGCAGAAAACCATTTGAAAAAAATCTGACACCCTTTCATGATAAAAACACTCAACAAACTGAATAAAGGGAATTTCCTCAATCTGATGAAAGCTCTACAAAACCCTGTAGCTAACACCATTCTACGTGGTAGAAGACCACTTAGAAACTTCCCCTCTAAGAGCTGAAGCAAGATAAAGGTGTTGACACCCACCAGTTCTATTCAATAGTTTACTGAAGCTTCTAGCCAGGGAAATTATGCAAGAAAAAGAAATGAGACCTTCACATTAGAAAGGAAAAATGAACAGCATTTGCACAGAGAGTGCAAATCCATTTTAAAGAACCATTACAATTAATAAACAAGCCTAGCAGGTTTTCAGGATAAAAGATCAATATGCAAACATGAATTTTATTTCTATATACTGGCAATAAAATTCAAAAATAAAAGTAAGGAAACAATTCTACTTACGATAACATCAAAAAGAATAAATACTTAGAAACAGACCCTACACAAGCACAAGAATTGTACACCGAAAACTACAAAACACCACTGAAAGAATTAAAGGAAACCTAGATAAGAGAAAGCCTACCCATGTTCATGTACTTGCTAAGATGTCAATATGCTCCAAATTGATCTACATATTCAATAAAATTCCTATGAAAATCCCGGCTGGCTTTTTTTCCCCCAGAAATTGACAAGCTGATTTTAATACTCGTAAGGAAATGCAAGAGACTCACAGTTGCCAAAAAATTTTGCTAAAGAAGAGCAGAGTGGGTGGGTATTCATATGTCCCTTGAAAACACACTGCAAAGATATAGTATCCAGGGCAATGCGTTCTGACATAAAGATAGACACATAGACCAGTGGAATAGAATTGAAATTCCAGAAATAAATCCTAACATTTACAGTCCATTGATCTTCAACAAAGGGACCAAGACCATTCAAGGAAGGAAGGGATTGTGGGGGAGAAGGAGGAATAGTCTTTTTTAAAAGATGGTGTTGGAACAAGAAATCACATGCATAAAAAAGAAGTTGATTTCCTTGGAGCCTTCCCTGACACCAGAGGTTACAAGTGATTACAGGAGTTGAGCATGTTGCCTCTGACTTAAACAGAAATCTGAAGGATGAACAGGAGTTAGCTAAGGGCGAAAGGGTGGAACAGCATGTCCCAGCCCCTGGAGTGGGAAACACTTTGCATAATAAAAGGAGTGATGGCCCCAGAATGGTTGGAGTTCAGTAAGCAAGGAGTGCGATGAAGAGGGGAGTTTAGAGGCTGGTAGGAGCCAAAACGTACAGGGCCTTGCCAAGGGGCTTAAAGTTTACCTAGAGAAAAGAAGAGAAAAAACACAAAGAGAAAGGAGAAAAAGAGAATTGGAAGGCAAATTCCTTGAATTAAGCCATTTGAGATTGCTTTGACAGTTGGAAACCCCAGGATGGGATTTCAACCCACCAAATCCCGAGGCTATCCTACCCAGCCTAGGATAGTGTCACAGCCTCCCACTCTCCTGCACCTCCCCCAACCAGGTCAGGGAAGGGCCTCAGAGATGAGTGATTTGCCCTAAGGACCAGCATCAAAAGCTTGCCCCTCCCCCGGCAGCCGTGTTTCCAGGGATCCCCTGCAAATTAAAAAAAAAAAAAAAAAAAAAAAGTTGAAGTTGGACTCCTTCCTTGTACTAAATACAGAAATTAACTAAAAATGGATGAAGAGCTTTAAGTAAAATTTAAAACTATAAAATTCTTATTAGAAAACACAAATAAACCTGGATAAACTTAGGCAATGCTTAAATTAGGCAACACAAGTGAAGAAAGGCAAAATTGATAGGTTAGGCTTTATAAGAATTGAAAACTTTTATGCTTCGAAGGACATCATCAGAAAAGTGTAAGAACCATCCGAAGACTAGGAGAAAATATTTGCAAATCATGTATCTGATAAGAAACTTGTACCGAAGATTTATAAGACCCTCTGCAACTCGATAATGAAGAGATGGCCCAATTAAAAATGGTCAAAGAATTTGACTAGATATTTTTCAAAAGAAGATACATGGATGGTCAAGAAGCACATTAAAAGATTCTCAACATCATTAATCTCAGGGAAATATAAATAAATTCAACTGTGATATCACTTGACATTTTCAAGAATGGCTATAATCAAAGAGACAGGCAATGGCAAGTGGTAAGAAGGGTGTAGAGAAATTGGAACTCTCACTGAATTCCAAAAAACATGAAGGTGGGAAAGCAGGGCATTTTCCTCTTTGTAATCCACTTTCATTGGAAGGATGATGACAATTTATTGAACACCTATTATGTACCAGATTCTCTGCTAGTGCTGGGCGAAAAGCAAATGGTGAGCAAAGTAGCTCCTACTTTCAGAGAGCTTACTACTTAATGGAAAATACGGACTTATTCAAATAATTATTAAAATATGTCATCTTACATTATTGATGTTACATAGGAAAGGTACAAGGTAATAGTGTTACTGGGAATGTAAAATGGTGCAGCTTTGTGGAAAGCTGTTTGACAGACTCGAATGGTATATATAGAGTTACCATATGACCTATAACTCTGTTGCTAGGTAACCAAAGAGAAATGAAAATGTACATGCACATAAAGCCTATATATAAATATTCTTAACAACATTACTGATAATAGCCAAAAAGTGGGAACAACCCAAATGTATATCCACTGATGCATGGATAAACAAAATGTAACTTATCTGGGCATGGAATATTGGCCATGAAAAAGAATGAAATGCTATGACATGCTACAACACGTATAACTTCAAAATCATTGTGCTAAGTGAAAGAAGCTCACGACAAAAGACAACATATAACATCGTTTATGCATTTATGAAATTTCCATAATGGACAAATTCATAGAAACATAAATTACATTAGTGGTTGCCTAGAGCTAGGGGTTGGGGAGCAGGGAAGGGATGGGAGTGTCTTTTAATGCATACAAGAATCTTTGTGGGGTGACAGAAACGGTCTAAGATTGTATTGTGGGGATAGTGATACAACTTTACAAGTACACTAAAACTATTGACTTGTGTATTTCAAATGAATGAACTTTATGCTACGTAAATTATATCTCAATATAACTATTTCTAAGCATGTTGAAGATTTAAGCCTTATTTTCACAGTTAATAGTTGTGTGACTTGGGCGGCTGCCGTGGCTCAGTAGGCAGAGCTCCGACCTGCCGTGATGGAGGTCTGGAGTTCGATCCCTGGTGCCTCCTGCCCATATGCAAATTAAAAACAAAACAAAACAACAACAACAAAAAAAATAGTTGTGTGACCTTGAGTCATAACTTCTCTGATCCACAATATCCCCTCATGAAAAATTTGGGTAGAAATACCTATGTTACAGAACTATTGAAAGAATTCAAATAAAAATGCAAATTTTTTTAAAATGTGAAGGTGGGAAAGCAGGGCATTTTCCTCTTTATAATCCACTATCATTGGAAGGATGATGACAATTTACTGAACACCTATTATGTGCCAGACTCTCTGCTAGGGATGGGCAGAAAGCAAATGGTGAGCAAAGTAGCTCCTACTTTCATAGAGCTTACTACTTAATGGAAAATACAGATTTATTCAAATAATTACTAAAATATGTCATCTTACAACATTATTGATGCTACAAAGGAAAGGTACAAGGTAATGTAGAAGAATTTAACATGGGGATGATTTAGCTTTGGGACGTTATGGAAGGAGGCGATTTGAGATGGTGTTAAGGAAAAGTGCCCTGAGGAAGTATCTGTTTTGAATTGAGTTCTGAAGTATGAATAGGAGAGAAGGAAAAAACTTCTAGACAGACTTGTTTTTTCAAAGCCATGTGAAGGAAGGAAGGAAGCATAGAGCATTCAGGGACCTGAAGAAAGAACGTGAGAAGAGGGGGCGGTTGGTAGTACAGGTGAGTCTGGAGACGAGCCAGATTGTGCAGAGCCCACAAAAACCTTTAAAGTGTTTCCTTTTTAACCTAAGAGCCATGAGAAACCAATGAAAGCTTTTAGGCAAGGGAGGGATGTGATCAGATTTGGAGTTTTCACAGCCTCCAAAATATACAAGCTAGATAGAAAACCATGATCCAGCAAGAAAGAATGAAAAGACATAATCAGGGAGAAAATAGTTAGGAGAACTCTTCTAGGCATCATGAAAACAAAAATTGTGTTCTGTTTCTGTTTGGGATGGTGGGAAGGTTTTGGTAATGGATAGTTGGTGAGAGTACCATATACCTCTGAATTATGTACTTGAAAGTAGTTAAAATGGGAAATTTTACGTTGCACATATATTACCAGAATATTTTTTTTTAATCATGGAACTGTATAACACAAAACGTGAATCCTAATTTAACTATGCACGAATGTCAATAATGAAATTATATTTTTTCTTCTGTTTTAACACAGATACCACACACCAATGTGAAAAATTAATGACAGGGAAAACTGCTTGTGTGAGGGGTGGGGTATATGAGAACTCTACTTTCCGAGTGGTTTTTCTGTAAATTTACAACAGACCTAATGAAAAAACGATTAAAAATAGTGTTCAATAATAGGAATGGTTTCAATATTGTTAGCTGCTACTGGAAATTCCATTAAAAGGAGCCTGGAAAAAAAAAACAATAGAAATAACAAAATGGAAATCATACTGGATCCTAGCAAGTTCTATTTCTGTGAATTTGTTGGATCAGAATAGAGAATGGAATGAGTTGAAGAAATGAGAATAGCTGGTAAAGATGGCGCTTATTGGGAAGGAAAAGAGATGACGAGAGCTCAAATGAATTCTTTCTGTGATGGTAAAGATAGAAAACCCTTAAGCATCTATAAACCTTCATGAGAAAGATCAGGAGAGAAGAAGAGATTGAAGAAGAGCCGTAGGGTAGGGTTTCTGAGATGTGGAAAGATAAGCAGGAGAGAAGAGCAAAAGGATGGGAGCAGATGCAAATGTGTATGGTTTGGCATTAGGAATTTGGGTAACTCTGTCTTTAAGGGCTTCTATTTAATTTATGAGAAAGTTAACATCACATCTAAGAATGAAGTTGGAGGTGATTGAGTAAGAGATAAGAGGAATGCCAAACAGAATTAAATAATCATTGCAAAAAAAATTAGGAATTCTAGGTAATGCTGAAAGTCCATTCATTAGAACACAGTGACTCTCATTTCAAAGTGGTTTGGTATGTTTTCCCTGATGATGAATCAGGAATATTGTGAGTATTTGTAATTTGCTACTTACCTGCTCAGGTGCAGGCAAAAAAAAAAAAAAATTGAGATGGTTTGGTTTATCCAGGGATGGCATATTGTAAGATAGAAGTGAGGAAAATATTGAGTAACAAGGGAATTAGATTTCTGTTAAGAGATGCTGAAATGTTCAGCTATTGATTCAAAAGTGCATGGTGAGCACAATTAAAAGAGGAGGAGAGCAATTTGGAGAAAGAAGACAGAGGTGTGGATGGTGAGATGAACTAGAAAAGCTACCATAGCAGATGGACAGCATGCTAGAGGCGTGGGGAATGGTAGGAAGGCAGCACGGGGCCACCATCTGTCATCCTGGAAAACTCAAGTCGCCTTTCCCTTCCCCTCATTTGTAAACCATACTTTTCCCCATCTCTGCTGGTTTGAAGGGATGTATGTCCCCTAGAAAAGCCATGTTTTAATCTAAATCCCATTTCATAAAGCAGAATAATCCCTACTCAATATTGTGTGCTTGAAACTGTAATTAGATCATCTCCCCAGAAATGTGATTTAATCAAGAGTGGTTGTTAAGCTGGATTAGGTAGAGGCGTGTCTCCACCCATTCAGGTGGGTCTTGATTAGTTTCTGAAGTCCTATAAAAGAGGAAACATTTTGGAGACTGGGAGATTCGGAGAGAGCAGAGAATGCTGTAGCACCACGAAGCAGAGAGTCCATGAGCCAGCGACCTTTGGAGATGAAGAAGAAAAATGCCTCCCGGGGAGCTTCATGAAACAGGAAGCCAGGAGAAGAAGCTAGCAGATGACACCATGTCTGCCATGTGCCCTTCCAGCAGAGAGAGAAGCCCTGACTGTGTTCGGCATGTGCCTTCTCACTTGAGAGAGATACCCTGAATTTCATTGGCCTTCTTGAACCAAGGTGTCTTTCCCTGGATGTCTTAGATTGGACATTTCTATAGAGTTGTTTTAATTGGGACATTTTCTTGGCCTTAGAACGGTAAATGAGCAACTTATTAAATTCCCCTTTTTAAAAGCCATTCCATTTCTGGTATACTGCATTCCGGCAGCTAGCAAACCAGAACACCATCTTTCCATCTTTGTCCTATATTCCGGCTCTGTTTGTTCTGTTGCCCACCTATGCTTTTGCCATTGGGGAGAATCAGAAATGACAGATAGGTAACATATAAGAAGGAAATATAACTGGGACTACAGAAGAAGGCTTGTCCAGAGCCATCTAGAAGCAGATGGGCTGATACAGCTTTATCTGTGCCTTTGTATGCCTCAGCCTGCATTTAGTACTGTAAATTGACGGCATGGCTCTTATGGGCTGAGTTTACCAGGCTGAGACTTCTAAGTTGAATGATAAAAAGATGAAACACAGAAAATCAAATCAGCATTCACTGAAGATTGCCAATAAAACAGTAAATAAAACAGGACCATTTACTGAGAATCAGATGTGCACAATCATTTTCACAACTTTAAGTAATTCATTTTGTTCAATACTTACAATACCCCTAAAAGGTAGACGTTATCGTTCCTATTTTATAATAAGGACACCAAAGGCCAAAGTAACTAACTAATTGGTCCTGGCTACACAACTGCTGGTGAAACTAGCCTTTAAATCTGGTTCTTTTAGATGCCAGTTTGTCCTCTTTTTACTGTGCCACACTGTATAATCACACAGAAAATTGCATAATTCATACATCTTTATATTTGCGTGTGTATGTGTATTTGCATGAATCTTCCCCACAAATAAACCGAAGAGATAAGCAAACTAGTTATTACCTTTTATTCATTTTTCTATATGAGGAGACAGAGGCACAAAGAGGTTGCCAAAAGTATTAATTGATATTTTACTATATTTTTCTTAATAGAAGAGCGCATTGGATTGAAAATCTTTATCACATATTTTGATGGCTTTAGTCTTGAAATTGTATAAGTAAAATCTCTGTCCAGAAACTTACCATTACAGATTGGATGAAGAGACGTAAACAGAATACAAAGATTTGGCCAGAGATGTACAGCACTAGCATGCTAAATATCACTGCAAAAACCATGGAGTAAATTTCCTTCGTAAGAAAATGAGTATATGAACAGTATTTGCTCTAAATTTGTAATTATGCCAACCCATACATTTTCTTAAACCCTCTTCAGATTTGTTTAATTTTTAAAATGTGCTCTTCCAAGAATTGCTTCAGGGAGAAATAGCTAATGAAGGCATTAAAAAGAGATTCCTCATGACATTGCAATTTATAGTGCATGTTTCACAAAGTAAGCCATAAAATGTTAAGATGCCACCCTGAAATCTGAAAACTGCAGGCCTCATACCAGCTACTGAGAGAGCAAAATATTGGTTTCTAGATGTAGACAGATAAGACCTTCCTTAGATGAGGTCATGCAGTAAATGTCTAAGCTTCAGCTCCTTAAAGGTAGATTTCATGTAATATCAGTAAGAACACATTGGGTAATCTCGGTGATTTTGGAACTGCAATTGGGAGCAATGATTTCTGATATAGTGAGAACTGCAAACACGAGAGTTTTTAGGGCAGTGTCAGCACCTTAAATTACACTCAGGAACAAATTAGTGGCCAATGCCATCTTGCTTACTATGTATTGTGTGGTGCCATCTTGCTTACTATGTATTGTGTGGTGCAGTTATTCATGTAAACTACATGTCATCACCCACAAGAAAACAGTGAATCAAATGATCAATTCTTCCAAAGAAGTATAAGGGAAATGCAGCAGGACAATTGAGCTCAGTCAATCTCAAACATTGAGAGAAAAGTAGCTTTTAAAAATTGTCGTTAAATGAGTCATATATTGCAAAATAACACCATTATTTAATCAAGCATTTCAACATATAAATGTATACATATTTTTTCTCTAGTGAATTCAAATATTTTTAGGAAATATATCTGATACATATCATAGTTGAACTAGTCTTAACACATGTATGTTTCTTATTACCAGCCATCTGTTCCTCTAAAATAGAGATATAACCCCAATAAAGCAATTAATGGTATGAAGACTTTCCATGGAACACCACTTCTAATACCCATCCAATCTGTGGACATTACCTAAAAAATGTATCATTTCATAGAGTAGCTGGTATGCCTGGTTCCATTAGTTTGGAGTATAAAACAATGTCGTGCAATATTGACCCTTTGAAGGATCACAATTTTGATCCCCTAGTACACTATTTAGTAAGAAATACAGCTATTTCTTTACTCTCCCAATATGACTCATTTTCTCAGTATATAGTTCTGGCCAAAATGCATGCCTATCAGTGGAAGTGGAACTCGAGAATTCTACTTCATAATAAAAACTTTCAGGAAATTAAGATTAGTAGGGAACTTTCTTTCATCTGATGGCATGTGTCCATAGAAAGTACGGTTCTAACATTTTACACCTAGGTTTGGGAAAATAAGGATATCCACTCTTATCACTCCAATTTAATTTATGTGCTGCAAGTATTACACAGCACAATGTGGGCATCATAAGTCCCTCTGTAAAAAATGCCAAGGGATCTACAAAAAGCTTCAAGAACTAAAAAGTAGCTTCATAGGTTTATAGGATACAAGGTCAACATTGAAATATATATATAACAGCACCGCGAAACATTTAGGTATAATTCTAATAAGCATATGCAGGATCTTTTAGCTGAAAATTAAGAAACGCTGATAAAAAAATTAAAGACCTAAATAAGAGGTGAGACATACTGTGTTACTGGATTGGAGACACAATATAGATAAGGTTTTCCCAAAATTGAGTCATAGATTTACATAATTTTAAACAAACATCCCAGCAGTAATTTCTGTACATGTTTAATTTGATTGTAAAGCTTATATGGAAAGGCAAAGGAAGTAGAATGTGGAAACAATTTTGAAAGGAAGAATAAAATTGGCAGACTCATATTTCCCAGTTTTAAGATTTATTATAAAGCCTCAGTAAACAAGAGATGGTACTAGAGAAGGAGAAAGCCATAAATTTCAGGGGTTCCTGAAATAGATCCACACAAATATGGTGATTGACAAAGGTAAGACAATGGGAGAATGATGGTCTTTTCAACTAACAACGTTTGAACATCTAAATGCAACATCTAAATGCAACAACAACAAAAAAGTAAATCTCAACCTAAACCTCAATCTTTATTTAAAAAGTAACTCAAAATAGATCACAGGTCAACATGCAAAAATCAAACTATAAAACTTGAAACATATCATAGGAGAAAATCTGGATAGCCTTAATTCTGGCAGAAATCTTAAATATAGGGTGGGCCATGGTGGCTCAGCAGGCAAGAATGCTCTCCTGCCATGCCAGAGGACCCAGGTTTGGTTCCTGGTGCCTGCCCATGTAAGAAAAAAAAAAAAAAAGAAATCTTAAATATAATGCAAAAGCACAATTCTTTTCAATTTTAAGAAAAATTGATAAATTGGACTTCATCAATTTTTTTTTAAAGTTTGCTCCAAGAGTGATACTGTTAAGAGAATATAACGACAAGCTATAGACTGGGAGAAAATATTTACAAATCACATATTCAACAAAGGATTTGTATCCAGAATATATATAAAGGATTTTCTTCAAAACTCAACAATAAGAAAATAAGAAACCCAATTAATAATTTACAAAATACTTGAACAATTACTTCATGAAAGAGGAAACACAAGGGGCAAATGAGCATGCTATATACTGAGCAAATGAGCATAAGAAAGATGAAATTTTAAGCCTCAATTATATATCCATGCTCTCTTATTTGGAATGGGAAAAAAAAATCCCTGAAAATCCCAAATTCTGACAATAATGTGGATAACTAGTACTTTTACATATTTCTAATAGGTGTGCAAAATAGTAAAGCTCCTCTAAAAGACAGTTTGGAAGCTTCTCATAGAGTTAGACATTTATCTTATGACCCAGCATTTCTACTTCTAGGCACTTACCCTACAAATGACAAGGTATGTTTATACAAAATCTCTACATAAATTTATGTACACCACTATTCATAATAGTTAAAAACCAAAAGTAACCAGAATATCCTTCAAAGGGTGAATAAATAGTAAAATTGTGGTGAATTCCTAAAATGGAGTCCAACTCAACAATAAAAATGGAAATATTGACATATGCAAGCAGATGGATGAATTTCAACAGCATCATGCAGAGTAAAAGAAACCGATCTCAAAAGGTGACAAACTGTGTGATTCCATTTCTCTGACATTGTGGAAAGGTGAAAATATTGGGATGGAGAGCAGATCAGGGATGTCACAGGATAGGGAGTGAGAAGAATTTGACATAAAAGGGCAACTTCAGTAAGGTTTGGGGGAAATATAAAGTGTTCTGGTTATGGTGATGGTTATATGAGTCTGCACACATCTTACTCAAAAAACTCTGTGCCAATAATAATAAGAAGAATGATGTCAATAATAATAAACAATATATGACAAAAAAAGAGTGAGAGAAATACTGTTCCAACAGTATTATTTTTTGGCTCCTTAAGAGCCAAGAAAATATATTTTTTTCATTTCAGTTTTCTGTGTTCAACAAATAGTTGAAGATTAAAAACTGATTTCAAGTAAAGAAAAGAAAAAAAAAGAATAATTTTTTAGTTCTACCTGGTGACCTGAATTCTGGTAGCCCAGAAATAAATAAACTTGAGCCCCAAAGTTGTGTTGTCTTACAGCGAAACAGCCCTTGGTCTGGCCATCACGACTTAATACCCTCTAAGTCCTATGAGGATGACTCGCTTCAATAATACTGACATTACTAGAACTAGAGTTAAGATGTTATGTGCTGGAACCCCAGCATTCTAGGACCAGGGCATGGTTGATGGCCCCCAGGTGAGCCACCCCCTCACTGACTGTTAATCCTGAAGTTGTTACTATTGCACCTCAGCTCAGTAGCAAGTAATTCATGATGATTTTAGCCAATGCTATGAAAACCTCATCTGTTGCTCATTACATCTGCAGTTGGCTAGGAGGCATGCTTGCTGCACTGAATGATGTTTGATTTAATTGGCTGGTGCTTAAATGAGAAAGCTCAATGTAGCACAGCCCAAGCAGCTCAGCATACCTCATCTCAGCACTCACAGCTCAACCCAGGCTGAGCTGAAAGGAATCACCCCAGGGAAAGTTGGTGGAACCCAGAGGCCTGGAGAGAAGGCCGGTAGAGATCACCCTGTGCCTTCCCACATAAGAAAGAGCCTCAGCTGAAATTTAGCTGCCTTTCCTCTGAAGAACTATACCTTAACTAAATAAATCCCCTTTTATTGAAAGCCAATCCATCTCCGGTGTGTTGCATTCTGGCAGCTAGCAAACTAGAACAGCTCCTATCCCCAGAGACAGGCTTACTCAAGGCTGCCACACACATTCTCCCAATGGCCAACTCTTGGATTTACTCACATGGGGAGAGACAGGAACTAGTCTTAGACATATATGAGTTTTAAAACAAATATTCCCTTTCTAGCCATCCACCCTAAAACTCTGGGATGAATTTCTCTCCAGGTGTTCCTCCTTTCACAGACAACTGGTCACGGCCAAGGATATAGATACTAGTGTATAAGCAGATAAAAAGGTTTTGCTCAAACTCTCCTGACAACATTAAAAACATCTGCTAGTAGATATGTCATCTGAGAGATGATTAAATGTCTATTACTAACATTTGAGTGCAGGCCTTGGATTCATCAAAATACGCTGTTATAATCAATGTCACAGATTTAGAAATCAGAAAGACCCCTAGACATCACTACGTTTAACTGTCACATAAAACATCCAGAAAGATGACCACTCTACATTCTGCTTAAATATCTGGTGTATTGGAGGTCTCACTATTATGAGGCAAATTCATTCTCTGTCAATTTTAGTTGTTAGAAAGCACTTAACATAATTTATTTTTCAGACCTAAATGCCAGAGTTTATACTTAACCTGTATAAGTTCTTCTGAATTTTGCCACATTCTTCCAGCTTGTTGACATTACATGGAGGCCTTGATTTCATCATATATGGTAATAAATGTATTCACGTTTGTCCCATTGAATGAAGATGAACATTTTTATTTGAATCAGATCTAAACATTCTTGGGGGAGGAATCTAGCCTTAAATATTCTATCTCCAGAATCTATATTCCCATTTCCTCATTTCTATGATAAAATTTCCATCAAATCCTACTTAAAGGATTCCTTTCTGTCACTCCCACTTGGTTATTCACTCTCCTTCACTTTCAAAGAGGTACTATTAAGAAACTAGTAGAAGATAATTCTCTTTTCCTAGAAATACAGATTCAAGGTGAAATTCAAATAAAAATGTTATGGCTATTCAGGCAAGATAAATGCAATTGTTACTTTCAAAGGCCAAAAACTCATCACAAATTAAGACATTTTTCCTATTGAAAATACCAAAATAGCTTATCATTGCCTTCCAAATGGAGAGACCAGTGAGAAAATGACTAGGGGAACAACTGACTTTTTGTGTAAATGATGTGTTAAAAATGCTGCGTGGGCAGAGCCATGGTGGCTCAGTGCAGGAGTCTCGCCTGCCATGCCAAAGCCCTGGGCTCGATTCTTGGGGCCTGCCCACGCAAAAAAACAAAAAACAAAAAACAAAAAAATAACAACAAAAAATGCTGCATGTCTAATTGTGCCTTTTTTTATCTGGGTTTTCATTTATTCTGAAGTTTTGAAATTTCTTACAGAAGAAAAATTAAAGTCTTCAGTAAATGACTCCTAGGAAAATTATTCTGATTGAATATTGTGTTAGTTAGATTCAGTTGTCAACTTGGCCAGGTGAGCATGCCTAGCCTTGTTGCTGCGGACATAAGCCAATGGTACGTGAACCTCATTTGTTGCTAATTACATCTGCAGTCGGCTAGGAGGCGTGTCTGCTGCAATGAGTGACGTTTGGCTTAATTGGCTGGTGCTTAAATGAGAGAGCGCAAGGCAGCACAGCCTAAGCAGCTCGGCATTCCTCATCTCATCTCAGCACTC